>SOZL01000256.1:0-16517 GCA_009733165.1 Naja naja | reverse complement strand
TTTCTTTTGAACTAGGTAGTTCAAAATCCTATTTCCAGTGACTTATTGAAATCAACCTTTCTTGGATCAGTGAAAAGAAGGACTAGGGATGACAATGTGCCGATGATTTTTATGTGCTACCCAAAAAGGGGGTCAACCTATTTTCTGAAGCACCAGAAGGCAGGACAAAAAAACAATGGATGGAAACTAATCAAAGAGACAAGCAATCTAGAACTAAGGAGAAATTTCCTGACAGTGAGAACGATTTACCAATGGAATGCCTTCAGAGGTTGTGGGTGCTTTATCACTGGAGGTTTTTAAAAATGGTATAGGATCTTCTGCTTATATTTTGATATTCTGTTATTCTATTATACTACCTTGTTTATTAGTTGCACCTTTTGAGTAAGGGAAATCTGGAGTAAATTGGCTTCCTAGTTTGCTTATGCTCAGAATTCTGCCTAATGCTATGCAAGCAGAGTTATTGAGCTAAGCTTACACGATTTGTTGTAACACCAGTTAGACAAGCTATAACAACCTGCATGGTGCACAACAACATTAAGCCACATACTTTTGTATATGAATGGCTATATTAACATATTATGCAAAGACAAACATCCCCTTAAGCCTCTCTATGGCTTAGCCTTAAATGATAATCCATTTTTGATAACATATGTACAAGATTTAGCGCTCATCTTTCTTTGCAGTCTCTTTTATTGCTTTCGTCTTTTTTCTCATTTGGACGTTTTCTTCTTATTTTCTTTTGGGAGGAGAATGGGGTCAGCATTTTTAGGCTGATTGCTATTTCGTGTAGCATCTGCACATTTTGAAGGGAGTGAAAACTGGATGGTGGCACCCAATCAAGGTGAGCCCCATGGAAATAGTCTAACAATTACCTTCAGTAATTCCCAGACTATTTTTTTTTGACACTAAAATTCTGACAGCTTGCTCTTGTGATAAAGATGTTAACAAGAGAAGAAAATGGCTCTAATTTAATCTATTCTTACAGGTCATGCTGAAATGAGATGGGGATGACACAAAATTATAATAATAAATACAGGCGTAATTTCGCAGTTCTTCATAAATGCTGCTCCCCCGTCTTTTCACATGCAAATATGCTAGCCTTTGCTTCGTGACAGTGATTTATGAGGTGCTATCTTGCCCTCCACTTGGGAATTGTATTCTACCTGATCCCATAATTATTTTTATACTACTAAAACAAACCCTTATAGATTACTATTGCAGTGCCATTCTAGAGATTTTGTACCTCCTTCTCTTTATGCTTTTGAGAGTCTTTACTATGATATTAGCTTCTTAATTGTGACTCAGCTTACACTAGACAAGAAATATAAAATAGGATCAAAGTGCAAAGGGAGACAAAAACAAATCTGTAAGAGCTGAGATTATCTATTGTTTAAAGCAGCATTTTTGTGATGCTAGCTGTTACAGACGGAAACCAGGTTAATTTACAACTGGCAGTGGCGGGTGAAGAATGTATTCAGAAGGAAGAATCCAGAGGTATTAAGTGTTTCTGTTTTCCTTGACATTTGCATCTTCTTCCTCAGCTATCCCTGCCCATAACTATGTTTTTGTCAAATGGAGATTTATGAGAATCAGCAAAACCATGTTCACAGTCTGTCCCAAGAGGAATGGCTAAAGTCCTTCAAGAGAGGATATTGACTTTCAAGAAAAAGGATGTTGGGTTAGCAATGGATATTCCTGAGGCAACTCCCAGGCTGAAGATTGTAATGTGCAGCACTAATGGATAGCTGTGCATGCTGAGAATCCTCAAGCTGACAATGGAAACAATAATATGAAGATACTGATAAGGTCTTAATGAACATTATGCAAAAATTGGCAAGGGCCCTAATTTGAAGGAGAATGACGTAGCTCATAGGCAGAAAGATTGATACATGATACATGATGTAATGGTATAAAAAGGAGCAGGAGGGGAAGTGGTGGGATTCAATTTTTTTTTTACTACTGGTTCTGTGGGCGTGGCTTGGTGGATGTGGCAGGGGAAGTGTTAGATTTGCATGAAGAGTCAGACACGGAGCGCTTCAGTGAAGAGTTTATTAGTGACTACAGCTCATAACAGACCCGATTTGGCTGGGCTGCGGCTGCTACTTATAGCCAGCAGCCGCAGTTGCCAGCCAATCAGAGTGCAGGGTTTTCCCGCACTTTTTAAACCAATCATTTCTGACATTTTACAAGAACAGTTCAAACTTAACCAATGACATTCAAACCTGCATACATAACACCCCTCCCCACTAGGTTCAGTCCATACTCAAACCCCAACCTATCTAATGTATTCTTTTAAATAGGTGGGGCTCTTGTCGTTGAGACCTTCGTGGTTCAGAAGTTTTAACGTTCTCACCCAGTGAGAGAGGAAATGTGTCTGTTGACATTTCCCTAGTTGGACTTCCTGTGAAAAAGACCCTGTTTGATTGTTAGAATCTGGTCTCTCCTCCCAACCCATCTCCACCCAATGTCAGCACCCAAGTCAGGTAGTGATGTGCAATCTTCCACTTGTAAGGATGGATTTTGGCATTGTGACAGGTTTTGGGATGGTTCCTGTCGTAATGGCTCGTTACACATGGGGTTGATTCTTGTTTGCTGATTATCCTCATGTTCCTCCCTCCCCTAGAAAAAGCATTAGGTATGGGAACTAGAGAGGAACAATTGCGATGTTCCTGAGGTAACCTGGATCTAAGCTGATCAATGTGCCTGCTCCAGAGGAGTCCATCCTCTGTTTGTACCCTGTAACGAGGGCCTGTGATTTGAGTTATTTCAGCAGGAATCCATGAAGGGTCACCCATAAGGTTCTTAGCATAAACAGAATCACCCACACTGAACGTGTGAATCAAGTGTGCGTTGGGTGCGTAAGTGGGATGAAGGCGGTCAAGGGAGACCTAAGTTTCCTACCATCAACAACTCTGCTGGGGATAAGTTATTGATGGGTTAGGAGTAATGTGCTGAACACTAAGTTTTTCAACTTTCTCAGTGATGTCCCCAGGACCCAGTAATGTGCTGAAGTTTTTCAACTTTCTCAGTGATGTCCCCAGGACCCAGTTGCTGAAGTAAAACGTACCATGTGTTCAGCCCAGCCATTAGCGAAGGTGCCCAGGGGCAGTGAGGGCATGTCTGATACCCTGTTGTGCTAGATAGGATTCAAAAGGTTGGATGTAAATTGAGGGCCATTGTCAGAGACAAGAACATCAGGTAACCCGTGGGTTACAAAAGTTTTTGAGCTGCTTGATGACAGCATCAGTTGTGGTGGATGCCATAGGGATGACCTCTAGCCATTTGGAATATGCATCTACTATAATAAGGAAGGTGTGCCCTCTGGTAGGGCCAGCAAAATCAATGTGAATCCTAGACCATGGGCCCCTAGGACATTCCCATTCCTGTTTGGGGGCGAGAGGTGGGGCAGGCCTGACTACCTGACAGTTGGGACAAGATGCAACCCAGTTTTCAACCATTTTGTCAATACCTGGCTACCATACATAACTCCTGGCCAATCCCTTCATCCTTACAATACCAGGATGACCCTCATGTAACATTTCCAAAACCTCTCTTTGCAGTTTTGCAGGAATAACCACCCTGTTACCCCACAAAATACATCCTCTTAATACAGATAATTCAGTTTGCCTGGACTTAAAAGGTTGGGCAAGGTGAGGTACATCTTGAAGAGGCCAACCTTTCTTAATACAGCCTATAACAGGAGCCAATAAGGTGTCTTTGGCAGTCTCTCTGGCAATTTCAGCAGCGTGCACTGGAAGCTTGGCAACAGTTTCTAGGAAAAAGGTGTGTGTTTCAGGTTCAAAGTCCTCCTTGTGGCAAGGAAGTGGGCAACGACTCAAGGCATCAGCATGTCCAATGTCCTTGCCAGGCTTGTGGATAAGTTTGTATGAATAAGCAGCAAAAATTCAGTCCACCTCAGCATTCTTGGTGACAGGATAGTGTGTGTAGGTTTGTCTCCTGCCACAATGCCTAACAAAGGTTTGTGATCTGTGACAATGGTAAATGTTCTCCCATATAAATACTCATGAAATTTCTTGATAGCTGCAACAATTGCCAATGCTTCCTTGTCCAATTGGCTGTAATTCCTCTCTGCTTTGGTCAAGGTGAGAGTAAAATGCAATAGGGCTTCCTCCCACTGGGAAGCCTGTGGCTCAACCCCCCTCCAAAGGGGATGCATCACAAGTCAGTACAACAGGCAAATTCTCAGAGAACTGTATGAGTACAGCATCAGACGTGATTAGTTTTTAATACTGTTAAATGCTGATTGTTCCTTCCTGCCCCAGACCCAAACAGACTTTTTGTCAAGTAATCTGTGTAATGGTTCTGCAATGGTTGCCTTCTGAGGTAGGAACATGTGATAAAAGTTAATAAGTCCAAGGAAGGCTTGCAAATCTGTTTTGCATTTTGGTCTAGGGGCTTCTTTGATTGCTTGAACCTTGGCATCTGTAGGGTGGATGCCATGCTTGTCAATCAGATAGCCCAAGAACTCAACCTTGTCAGTTCTAAGAGTGCATTTTTCTTCCTTGACTTTTAATCCCGCTTTCTTGAATCTGGTAAGGACTTCTCTGAGTCTCTCTTGTAATTGAGTGTCATTTTCAGCAAGATTAACACATCATCAAAGTAAGGCACTACCCCTGGCAGTCCTTGGAGCATCCTTTCCATAAGGCTTTGGAAAATGCCTGGTGCCATGCTTACTCCAAACTGTAACCTTTTACATTTGAAGGCACCTCTATGAGTCACAATGGTTTGGGCCTCTGCAGTGGCATCATCAACTGTTAGTTGTTGATATGCCTGGGCCAGATCCAATTTGGCAAAGACTGTACCCCTGCCAAGTGAATGTAATAAATGATGCACCACTGGAACTGGATATGTGCTCTGCTGAAGCGCATGGTTCAATGTCCCCTTATAGTCTCCACAGATTCTCACTGACCCATCAGTCTTGACTGGTGTGACTATGGGTGTTTCCCATCTGGAGTGGTCAGTGGGCTCTAAAACTCCTTGAGCTATGAGTTTATCTAATTGTGCATCAATTTTTTCCTTTAAGGCAAATGGGACCCTTCTGGGCTTTAAACGAATTGGGGGCGCCTTGGGATTTAGGTTGAAAGTGATAGGGGTCCCCATATACTTGCCCAATCCGTTGCTGAAGACCTCTGGAAACTCAGACTTCAAGGCCTCCTCCCATTCAGTGTTGCTCACATGATTGATGCCAGTCACCTCGATGCCTAGTGGATTGAACCACTCAAGTCCCAGCAAGCTTGGGCGATCCTTGTCCGTGATGGTCAGGGGCAAATGTTTGGTGTGGCCTTTGAACTTCACGTTGAATTCTCTTGTTCCAACTACTGGAATCTTGTTCCCTTGGTAGTCTTTAAGAGTCAGTGCTTGCTTCTGGAAATGCTTCTTCTGAATGTTGGGAAGTAGCCTGTGAATAGTGTCCCATGACACCATAGATAAAAAGGAGCCTGAGTCCACTTCCATTTGGCAAGGCCTTCCTTCAATAAGTACCTTCACATGTACTTTTCTGCTTAAGGGTGAAGAATGACCAATAGTGACTGTTTGATGAGTTTCATTCTTCCCATTTGCTTCTGTGTTGCCCCATTTTCTCACTGAAGTTGTTATGCTTGAATTCTTTATCAGGAAACTTCTTTCTGCTTGGTGGAGTTCTGGATGATTTGCAGACTCTTCTAGGTGACCTCTTTTTCACAGCGGAGGCAGATGGTATCAAAAACTTGCATTCAGTGGGGTGCCCCCACAACCTCTGCAATAAAAGTCTTGCCTCTTTCTTCCAAGGTCTTTCCTTTTCTTCTCCATTCTGAGTCTATAAATTCCTTCCTCCACCTCACTACAGTCTGAATCAGAATCTATTTGCCAATGGGTTGTTGTGGATTTTTCCACATCAGGATGGCTTGGCCTTGTTAATTTTCTTCATGGCTGCTGCTGAGGACTTGGTAGCTTCCACTGAAGAAGCTATGGCCTCCTTGTGATCTTAGGTTTCATTAATAATTTGCTCTGCAAAGCCTTGTCTTTAGGCCTAGAACAAATCGATCGTGCATGGCCTCTTCTAAGTTGATAAACTCACATGCACCCCCAATGTCCCTAAACTTGCCACGAAGTCATTAACGTTTTCGCTTTCCCCTTGATCCCGATGGTAGAATTCGTGTCTCTTAATGAGGCACGATATTTGTGGCGCATAATGGGCTCTTAATAACTTTTCTAAGTCGGGCCAATCCATTACCTTCACATTTGCAGCTCCCGCCAATGCCTTCACCATCTTGAAAATGGCTGGACCGCAGTGGGTGAGAAAGACCACCCTCTTCCGCTGTTGGAAATGTCGGCGAGATCGTTTCCCTCCAAATACATTTGGAAACGATCTGCATACGAGTCCCAGTCTTCTGCCATCGGATCGAACGGGTCTGGGGAGGTGTTCAGCTCAGCCATCTCTCTCAGCTTGTTCTCCGCGTTGTCTTCTCTTCGGGAAGGATCCCACCTTCATCGCCAGTGTTAGATTTGCATGAAGAGTCAGACGCGGAGCGCTTCAGTGAAGAGTTTATTAGTGACTACAGCTCATAACAGACCCGATTTGGCTGGGCTGCGGCTGCTACTTATAGCCAGCAGCCGCAGTTGCCAGCCAATCAGAGTGCAGGGTTTTCCCACACTTTTTAAACCAATCATTTCTGACATTTTACAAGAACAGTTCAAACTTAACCAATGACATTCAAACCTGCATACATAACAGGAAGGATACTGTAAAATCTCCAGTCAGAGGGGGTATTTGCTGGTTCTCTGAACTACTGAAAATTTCTGCTACCGGTTCTCCAGAACTGGTCAGAACCTGCTGAATACCACCTCTGAGGAGTGGGCTTTGAAATGGCAATTAAAACTACGGGCCTTACCCCACTAGTTTCTCCTGTTTGTGCTGACAGAAAAGTAAACCAGCATGAAATTTGCTGTTCCCACTGCTGATCCCAACACTATTACCTCTTTTCCCACTTTATTGCTAAGAAATTTATTTCCTTCCAAGTTAAGGGGAGATAAAGCCTTGCAGAATATAAGCACTTTGAAACTGCTTTTTTGAAATAGGTACATTCAGTGGTGGGCTGCTGCCTGGTCAGACCAGTTCAGGCAAACTGGTAGTTGTGATCACTGGCTGGGCCCGTCCACCTGAGCTATCCTTTCCATATATAGCTAACTTTCTGGCTCGTTCCCCCGCCCATACTGCCCAGGTCAGTTCCGTACCATGCCTGCTGTACTCACCAGAGCTGCCTGAGTAGATTAGCTGCATGTTTGAAGCTGTGATTCAGCCCCAAAGAGGTGCATGCGTGCTCACAACCAGAGAACCGGTTGTTAACGTAAGTGCAGCCCACCTCTGGGTACATTGAACCACTGGTGCAGCAAAGGATCATTGAAACCTTTCTCATTATGGTTTGGAGATAGATGAAGTCCAGGAGCCTCTGTGGCGCAGTGGTTAGAGTGCAGCACTGCAAGCTACTTCTGCAGCCAGCTGCCTACAATTTGGCAGTTCAAATCTCACCAGGCTCCAGGTTGACTCAGCCATCCTTCAGGTGGGTAAAATGAGGACCCAGATTGTTGGGGCAATATGCTGACTCTGTGAACTGCTTAGAGAGGGCTGTAAAGCACTATAAAGCGGCATATAAGTCTAAGTGCTATTGCTATATGCTGGAACTCAACAGGACAACAAGGTAACCAAAGCAAATGTATGCCATTTTGAGGTGCAAATACAAAATCTGATTATCTCTTTACCCAGGTCATGGAGGGTGGGGTGGGAGGGAGACATATGATAAATTACAAAAAGTTGGGGGGGGGGGTAGAATTAATAAAGCTGTCCTTCACACAAGCATCCATATCTACAATACTTCTTTTAAGATGTTGGAGGTTATGGTTCCATCAGAGTCAGTCAATCTGGGCTAAGTTAAGGGATCATCAAGCTCATATTCTGAAGTTTGCTTATTGGGCATTTGGAAAGGAGCTATCATAACTCCCAAACTAGAGAATGCACTCCCTGGCAATTTGTACTTGGAGCCGCCTTTTCAAACTGAGATAAAGAATAGGCATTAAATTATTTCTGAATATATTTTATATCTTTATGCTATATTTTAATGTTAGGTTAGCAAAAGGTGCTTATCTTTCTGGAGATTTTTTTAAAATCAGGAGGTAATTTTCAGAGCTGTTTCTTCAAATTTACCTCCTGCAGGACTGTGCAGAAAATCAATTGGAGCTGGGTGACAATTATTACAGCCACCTAATTTCCAGTTCTCAGCAACATCAGGTCTGTCAAACCTAGAACTGACACCTAACTATATTGAGAAGTGTTTGTTACAGCATTATTTTAAAAATGCAAATATATTGAGATTCTTTTGAACCATCTTGCAAAGTAAAGCTCCATGTATTGAGTTGTTGTTATCATTGATTAATTCAGCCTACCTATGGACTAATACAGGCACTCCTCAACTTATGACCACAACTGAGTCCAAAATTTATGTTGTAAAGTGAGTAACTGTGTTACTTTATATTTAAAAATCTAAGTAATGCAGTGCTTTTGTATGCAAATAGAGTAATAGCTATCACAACAAGCAACGATACTTTGGTGTATCTGACGGTACTGAAAAGTGTGAAGCAAGTTGTCATTGTTTCTCCTTTGAGGGTAAATGCTACTGGTGATAACCCATATCTGTTGCAATATCTTATTTCTATACTGGTAGTCCTTACTTAACAACCAAAATTAGGACCAGCAACTCTGTTGCTAAGTGATGCAGTCATTAAGCAAACCTCACATGACTGTGACTTGCAATTGTACTGCCAGCTCCTCCATTAACTTTGCTTGTCAGAACCCAGCTATGAAGCACACAAATGGTGATTGTATGACTTACAGGCCATGGCAATGCTCCTAAATGCCTGCTGGTTGCAGAGCACCTCTCTCTCAAGCATATGACCACAGGGACATTGCAATGGTTATAAATGAAAGGACTGGTTGGAAAGTTATTTTTTCAGCACTGTCATAACTTTATTCAATCTGTACCTCTGTTTTCTTCAAATAAGAAGGTTGTCCAACTGGTTCAGCTGTTGTAGTTATTTCAGTCAAACCCTCTTCTCGAATTAGAATTGCTTAATCAGTGAATCACAACAATAACTCATTGAAACTGTTCCTAGAACTTGTATTATTTTGTGGTAGTACAGCTTTTATTTTTGCAAATGGCTTTCAACCTGCTTCGTTCATAAATAGACATCTGTCAATTTTTAAAACAGCAACAACTACAGTTTAAAATACATTTATACTTCAAGAATTGGGAATGTCGAAGTGTTATGTTGCTGATTTGCCACTTCACTTGTATTGTGGGATCTTTTATTTTTTATTTTTCTACTAGAATTGTGGAAACATCTGTCCCCTATATATTGGGGTAACATGAGAAATTCCAAATAACAAAGGAATTCTATTTCAGTTTAGTGACTCCATGCATCTGATGAAGTAAATGTAGCTCAAGAAAATCTATGCCTTTTAATAAAATCTATTAGTCTTAAAAGATGCCACCAGATTCCTGATTTTTGATTACTATACATTAATGCATGGGTCTCCTATAATCTCTCCAAACTACATAGAAAGTTCTCTAAACCCACATTTCCGTTTTTGTTTCTGGGTTTGGGTATGAGAGAGAGGTGCTTTTCGTGTGATATGGGAATTCTCACACACTATAGAATAAAAAGAGAACAATAGTAAAGGAGCCAATGAAGAATTAGAGTGTGGGCTTGCTATGACAGAAAAATTGAGAATCATTACTCTCGATGTGGGGCCGCAATCTGTGACACAAATTGTCTTTCAGTCTAGCTGCCTTGGTACGTGTCAGATTCTCTGCTCCACCTAGCATAAGGGGCTAGATTATGCTTTTGATATGGGCAGTCGGCATATGCCAAAGCAACTTGCTAAGCCCACCTTTTTTTGACCAAAAATATATGCCCATGGTTTCTTAGGAAACAGAAGAAAATAAAAATGGTGGGGGAATGCAGCTTAGTTTGCCCCTTGAACAAACTAAGCTAGGAGTAGACATCCTGATCTTCCAAGGGGAAGCAGGAGCATTCCCATTTTCATCTTGTTTGGTAGTTGAATATTTTGTGAAGAGGAACTGCCTGTATAGCAGCAACTTTCTGAATGAGCAAACCATTTGGCCAATTTTGTGTGAGTTTCATGGGGATCTTCACCATGCATTCTACTTTTGAAGTGTTCCCAAGAATCACTCTTGTCATAGGCTTTCCATTGGAGACACCATATTTCATGGACAAGAGTGGTTGGAATATGCTGGGTATAAGCCATATGAATCATAAACCCTCATATTTTCCTATAACTTTGATCATCTGCATATTAGGTAGGGAGAGTGAAAAGCTGTGACTAAATAGGATAAAATGTGAGGCATCTGTTGTCTCCGTGACCTCAAACAATCTTATATAATTCATGTATTCAGAATGAAAAGTTTTACAAGTGACCCATGACACTAAAGAGTATTATGGAAAATGTTTGTGAACTATATATGAATAGCTGAGTTATTAGAGAAAATAGGGGCATTAAATGAACCATTTGATAACTCCAAAAGAGCTACATTAATAATAAGCATAAATGGTAAAGCTAGTTTCAGCAGCTTCTTTATAAACGCAACAACAAAGGGTCTTTTCTGTGCCTCTTAAAATGGAAGGAAATTACTTCTGGATTTGGAACAAGCTAATGCCAAGGTGACATTACTGTATCAACTGTTGAATCTTCTAATGGAAATTAACTGAACAGCTTTCTCATAGTAAGTAGACATGGGTTAGGAGATCTTCCCTCTTGCAAACTTCACTAGTTAATTTCTAGATCCTAAGACTCTTCTTTATAGACTATTTTCCACATAAAAATAAATTCATCATTAGGAGATCAGGCTTTGTATTTAATATCATCAGCACTCTTTATGTCACATTTTCATTTACTATCCCCCTTCTCCCAACTAAGAGTTAGCAAAATATGATTCATTAAACACACTATGATACCTAAATAGTCCTACAATTAATCTACCTCCTTAAGGCTGTTTTGTTCGCTGTTCCCCAGATGGCTGCTAATATTTAATAGATTTCCACTGACTATCTGTGTAAAAGGATGTTTATGGGCAAGGTCTAATTTATGAACACAAGTACCATTATTTATCCTTACTCATTATGGCACAAAAGGCTTATCTTGACCTTTTAAAGTAACACAGTTTGTAGATGCATATAGAAAATTACAAAGAAATGCAATCCATTTCTCTAATAATATGACTACTGAAGTTAATAGCTGCTTCAGCCATCACAGAACTAAAGCATAAGTTAAGTGCAGTTTTTAAATATTTCTGTAACAAAGCCTGAAACATAAAATAGGGGATTATAATAAAAAAGAGTTTAACTTTGTAAAAAGGAGTAGATGTATTTAATATCTTCCTGCAGAGAGCAATTATGGTTGTAACAAATATTTCAAATTCTGCATTATGGAAGTATCTTTATTAATCCAACTTAGAGTACATAAATGAGTGTAGTATTGTCTAGAACTCTTCTTTGATTATGCGTGTCTGGGTATATGGGTGTCCATGCACATATATGTATGTGTGTATTTATATGGAGTCCAAAATGAATCATGGAGAGAATGAGGTTTAAACCTTTCCAAAACACAGGGTCTATTCTTGGCATTAAGCAGAATTTTTTTAAAAAAACATCAACCTTATGCCATATACAGTAAACATGTGAATTGAGATAGATATACTAGAAATCTCCCCCTCCTCCCTTGGTTAGCACATCTGCATTTCTTTTTCCTGTTAGGACAGTAATATACCATACATGATTTTGAACTGCATTTTTCTTATCAGACCAGTGACTTGGTCCAGTCAGACTCTGCTTCTCAGACATATAGGCAAAAGAAGGTATTAAACACTTGTCCCTCAAAACAAAGTAACTATAAAAATTAGAAAACATCAGGGATGGCCAAATTCTATGATCCCAGGAACTTTTCTACTCTTGATGCTCATGGGACTGAAATACTGTAGCTAGTTGAATAAAATTGGTGTCATAATAGGATGTACTATGAGTTATGAAATCTATTGCTTAGCTTTAGATACAAATCTGTAGAGGTAGAGAGATTACAAGTATTCCATACAAACATGGTAAAATTATAAAACATGTAATTTTTAAAACTTGAGAAAGTTATAACAATCACATTATTAAATCAATACATGGAAAAAATACTTATGCAGTGGACAGGACATTCTGTTCTGTTCTCTTGAGTAGCTTGAAAAGAAGGCAACCTTGTTAATGATATACCCTTGACAAAAAGAGTAAATCTTCCAATTTTAGACACACTGTCCATGAATCAATGTGGAGATTCTCTCAAACAGCTTCTTTTTTATGCTATTGTGGGAGTGGTTAAGATTTATTTTTATTAATTTATTTAATAAATGGCTGCCCCTCTTAAGCAACTCTGACCTATAACAACCATATAACCAATAAATAAAACAATAATAAAAACAGTAGAAAAGAATAAACAAAAATCCTGCACTGTAGTTGTAGATGGACAGATGCACAGATTTGTAGCCTATATATTCTGTTATCATTATTAAAGCTGCTGACTCTGACAAATTAAGTAGGATTGTAAGTTGCATTAAAAGAAAGTATCCTAAATATGCTTTAGTGTTTTCAAAGCATCTAAGAGGTACATGGGAAGTATATTCATATGCATCTTAGTGTTAGAATCAGATAATCATATTTTCTTAATTTGCCATTGTAAGTAAAATCCCTCCACCAGGATATTGTACTGCATGCTATTTCAATTTGATAGAAATTAAAGTATTTTTGTACTTATTAATCCCATTCATATATTAAACCTCCCAAAAATAGGTTCTCTAACACAGGTGGTCCTTGACTTACAACAGTTCATTTAGCGACTGTTTTATGTTACCATAGCACTGAAAAAAGTGACTTGTGACCATTTTTCACACTTATGAATGTTGCAACATCCCCATGATCATGTGATCAAAATTTGGACACTTGGCAATAGACTCATATTTATGATTCATATTTATAGCCCTTTGATATAAAACCAATACATTGCCAAGCAATGAATCAGGAAACCTGCATCCTACGTGAGGGTCTTCATCAAATGACAATTAAAGGTGGTTTGCATAATAACTGAAATTATAAATTTGTATATCAACAACACTGTACTTTATTTTTCTGTTTTGGGGTGTCATCATGATTTTTCTTGACTTTGTGAACTGCTGAAATTATATGCAAAAATGTGAATGTAACAAATATATTTTATGGGTTTATCTTGAATTTGAAGGCAAAATTCTAAAGTTAGTGCTAAGTCTTTGTCCGTGGCAAAATATCTCTTGGTGTGAAAAAAGTGTTGTAATTAGAGCTGCACCAAGAAATACCCAGCTGCATTAAGTCTTATTTTGAATCCCCGAAGGCAAACAATCTAGGAGGAAATTGTAGTGATTAGGTCTGAATGAAAGAGAAAGGAATAGTTGTTCTAAAATGGCAAAATTATCTGATAACAGAGATTGGTCTAAATACTGTTCCCTCTACTCTAGGTGAGAATAGGTAAGGAGATGATGAATCTTTCCGCTTAGCTAGACAAAATGATGTTGGAGGACCGATTAGTACCATGATGAAGAGGTTAACACCCTTCCTGTTACAACAAGTGTCTGTGAAAAGGAGACCTGATCTGAGAACCGGCCATGTCAACCATGAAGTTATTTCAATAACATTTCTTCTTCCTAACAAGATGATTAATCCCATTATTATCCTCCATGAGTCTATTTTCCATTTAGTTAAGCACTTTCTATAATGTGCAGCTTACAGAAATAAAACTTTGACTTCTTAATCAAAGATTCAGAATATTTTTTGCAGTTATCTTTCCCTCCAGTCCTAACTTACATGAATGTATTATTTTTGTTTGTCTATTTCTAAATTGCTTTTCCTAGTCTGGGAGGCTCTGAACAATATGCATAAAATATGCATTAAAATATCCTATTAAATGTAGATAACATGAATAGTCTCGTACTGAAAGATGAACTTCTACAATAGGTCTACAGTAACAGAATAACAGCTCTCTAGGGGAAAATGTGTTTTATTCAAATTCATACTTGTCCATTGCAGCTTAATGTTCAATGCATCAAGAGAACTGATTCTATCTTATCAATGTTTTTCATTGTCTTGGGTTAATATGCTGGCCTGAATCAAGGGACTGTAGTCTTTATATCATAAAAGTGCATTTATAATCAATATATCTGAGCTTAGAAATAATAATTAGTATCCAGTGATCATTTTGTGGTTAGTAGTTGTAACGAGACTGGAGATGGGGGGGATAGTGTTTTATAAGGCAATATAATGAAATGAATATTTATTGGTAGAAGAAAAAATGCTAATAGAGAAGCACGTTTACCTTTTCAAATTCCAGAGAAGAATTGTTTTCATTAGCTAGCCTGAAATGTTTAAGCTTGGATAGATGGCATGTCTTAATATTAATGAGATGATGGGAGTTATAGAGTTGCACTTTTTCAGTGAAGTTTTTCTGACATAATTACTGTACCTTCTGAGCAGTCCAGTTCATTTGATTTACAATTCAAACTCTTATTTTCCTTATAACATTTAGAGACTTTGCTGATGGATTCGGCTCAAATAATCCATTGATCAGATCTTGTTCTGAATGAAAGTATTTTTACTCATCTCTCTCTTGAATGCATCTACCTTTTCTTTAACAATGTCTTTACACATCTCTGGCATGTCCAAAGACTCTTGAAAGACAAAATGCTGCAAAATTGGTACAAACATCTATTTATATTAAATTGCAGATATATGACTGATATGTTGAAAGACCATCTTAGTTCAGTAAGGAAGGTTATATCAATAGAACTATATAAATTTTGATCTTGGCTGTTTGTGTATGTTGGGTTCATGGTCAAGATTTAGAGAATCATAGGCAACCTGTTTCCCCTGCCCTTTGATAAGACTTACAACTCAGAAATGTTTGTGGACAGAAGATTGTTCTTAAATGAAACCCTACAGATCTACTTTCTTTCCATTGCATCTTTTATTAATAGAACTTTTTTTATTCTTTTCATTTGAAGTCAGAAATCTTATATACTGTAAGTGGAAGTATGCTTGAAATGCAAAATATTAAACTTAACTTCAAAATATTAAACTTAGCTACATATACAATTTTATAGCAGTCATTGTGAAATACTAATTTATCTCATTTCAAATACTGAAACTCAATTTGGATGGGATCTTTCCCACATGTGGGATCTTGAGCAATTGCCACTTGCCCAAAATCAATCTGCCCCATCCAGAATGGTCACTAAAAATTTCAGTCATTGTAGGTCAGCTTTGAAATTCAGCTGCCAACATAATGGGAAGGTGGAGGAGTTGATAAGTTCAAGGTTATTCTGTATGTTGTACTAAGAAATTCCAGTTGCAGTTAATTTGTTCCTGTGATTTATAAAGTGTAGAAGTGGGAGGAGAAAAAGGTGGATTCTGTGTGCTTGACGAATTTTTCACTTTGGAAAATGCCTTAGACGATATCAGATCTGTTTTAATAAATCAATTGAGAGAATATGTCTCGGAGTGATTGACATCCTGGATACTTTCTGGATGCCTTACATTTATTTTCCAAAGTCCATTTTTATTTTTGAAGGGGCTTTGGTCCTCTGAAGGTCTTTTCCCAGAGATGGAAAAAAGATCACAGCCGGTTGGAAAGCTGCAGAGGGGCTTGTAAACCTCCTCCAGAGCATTAACTGAATCTGACAGCCCTGGTTTGGAGGAGATGATGGATGCTTCAGAATGGCAGTAGATAAAAAGATTTGGTAGCTATACTAAGCGTTTCAACTCAAGTTGTTATAAACAGATGTAACCCAGCTGTTGAAGAGAAATCTTTTCTAGCCCCAGGCATATTGCTATACTGCCAGATTGAGGAAAAGAGACAATTGGGG
The DNA here is from genome assembly GCA_009733165.1 of Naja naja. Classification (NCBI taxonomy): domain Eukaryota; kingdom Metazoa; phylum Chordata; class Lepidosauria; order Squamata; family Elapidae; genus Naja; species Naja naja. The sequence continues at coordinate 522 of SOZL01000256.1, read as the reverse complement.
TTGGAAATCTCAAGAAGACAAACCCAAGATTTATACTGGGAGTCCATCGAGGCAGATTTACATCAACAGTTCCAGAATCTAAAAGGTGACAAGCTTGGTCTCACAGTCTGTTTGGATGGGTGGAAGCTTGAGACCACCCATGTTCACTTGCCCAAGTATCATGAGGGTCGAGGAAACTATACAGATACCAGTTGGAGGAGCCCAGCAAGAAGCATCAATTGACAGATGATCAGATGGCAGCCTCCGAGACAATCCCCTCATTTCCAAAAAGGAATTTTGCCCCCTACAGAGAGTATCCCTCCAGGGTGGGGATTTTATCCAGGCCAGGGGTGGATTGAGTGCCAATGGCAGCCAGCACCACACAGCCCTGGTCTAAAGGGGCTTGCCCAGACAACAGACAGCAGCCACGCCCCTCCACCCCTACCATTAGGAACCACATGCCCATCTTCTCTCCTGGCAACCACAAATGCAACCCCAACCTGCAGTGGAAGCCACAGGGGCCCCTATTCCAGAGAGGCACCA
>SOZL01000255.1:0-47137 GCA_009733165.1 Naja naja | reverse complement strand
TTATATACATTTTGATTTAACAACTTTTTTGTGGAAATTTCTGTAGTTCTTTTTCCAGTTTTTATATTCTTCTTCTAATGTTTTAAAAGTCTTTTTTGTTTGATATTTCTTTTCCTTGTATAATCAATTATCAAGCCTCTTGTATAGGCCTTCATCGTGTCCCAGAGATTCTGTAATGATGTATCCTCTTTCTTATTTTCTTTTAAGAAAGAATACCAGTTCTCTCCATTTTCTGTTTAAAATCTTCTTCCTTTAATATCTTATTGTTTAACGTCCATCTAGATCTCATCTTTTGTCCTTTCCAAATAATAATCATTGGATTATGATCGGCCCAAGTACTTGCTTCTATTTCAATTTTTGTATATTAAAAATAGATCAGCTGATGTTCATATCATATCTATTCTTGACCATGATTCATGCCTATTTGAGTAAAATGTGTATTGTTTATTTCCTATATTTCTCTCTCCATGCATCTTTTAAATTGATTTCTTCTATCATTTGAAAAAGGATTTTGGTAGTTTCTTTCTAGCTTTCTTTGTGGCTTTTTGTGATTTATAATCCAGCTGCTCATTAATTGTTCCATTAAAATCTCCTATCATGCATAAATTAACATAGTCCAGTTCAATTTTTTTTATGGAGTTTGTTATAAAATTCCTCTTGGTGGTCATTTGGAGCATATATTGCTATTAAAAGTGTTTTAGTATTATTGTCCATTATTTCTACCATTAAGATTCTTCCATCATCATCTGTATAAATTAATTCAGCCGAAATTGTTTCTTTAATATATAGAACCATGCCTCTTTTTTTACATTGTGCCAATGAAGTAAACAATTTTCCTAACTTTTTTTTGTTTCAATACGTGTTCATGTTGTTTTTTAATATGTACTTCTTGTAGGCAAATTATATCAAATTTTAATTTCTCCAATTTGTGAAATACTTTCCTTCTTTTAATGGTTGAGTTGAGTCCATTTATATTCATCGTAACCAATTTTCTTTCCTCTATTTTAGATTTTGTAAGAGGGATTTATTGCTCTGGTGGATCTTATTTCTCTTCGTTCTCTGGGCACCCCGCCTACTGCGCCTTCTTCTTCTTCTTTTTCTTTTTCAATTACTTCTATCAACTCCTTTTGAGGTTCAATCAGGGGCTCTTCTTTTCTTGTATCTTTCTCCTTTCCTCTAATATATTCATGGTAAAATAATTCCATCTTTTCAACCGTGTCAATTCTGTGTCTTTGTTCCTGCCATGTAAACAGAAGGCCTTCTGGTATCAACCATCTATAATTTATTCCTTTTCTAAGCAGTTCTTTGGTTAGAAAGAGGTACTCTCTCCTCGTCTCCCTTACTCTTCTTGGTACCTGTTTCAGCACCACAATTTCTTTGTCTTCATACTTTAATGTCTTTTCTCTTGTCATTTGCAAAATTTGTGTTTTAATAATTTTCTTAGTAAATCTAATATGGACCTCTCTTGGTAGCTTATTCCTCATTGCATATCTTGTATGTACACGAAACATTTCATCCATTCCATCCATCATCTTTCGTTATTTCTAGTGCTTCCGCCAATATTTCTATCATTTTTCCAACGAGGTTTTCACCCTTTTCTTCCTCCACATTTTGAAATCTCAAGTAAAATTCTGATCTATCCATCTCTCCTCTCAATGATTCAATCCTGTCTTTTCAACTTCACTCAATCTGATATTGATATTTCCAATTTCCTTATCTCTTTGTTCATCCTGCTCTTCAATTTTCTTAATCTTTTCATCATATTTGGTCATCATCTCTTGGATATTTTCCACCTTCTCATCTGTCTTTCCAATTTTCTGTTGAATATTTTCAACTTTTTCATCCGTCTTATCTATTTTCTGCTGAATCTTCTCCACCTTTTGATTTGTCTGTTCAATTTTTGGGAGATATTCTCATTACTCTTTTCAACATTTTCTACTTTTGTCTGTAGAATTTGAATTCCTTGCAAAATCTTCTGTAATGTATCCTCCTTCTCTTTTCCTTTTCCTGTTGCAATATTGCCTGTATTGATCGCTGACCTCCAGATGGTGAGGAAGCAGGAGTTGTTGATTGAGAGCCTGGAGCTATTGCTTTTCTACTCATTTTATAGTTATTTCTAGTAGGGCCCCAAAAAGCAGAGGGCCCTCCAAAATAATAAAAATAAGTAGACAAAAAAGGGGAAAAAGTAAAAAATTAGAAATATTAAGGAATATAAAAAAAATTAAAGAAACAAAAAAATTCTTCAAGCTCTTGTACACCTTAATCCAGTTGGTTCCACTTATATACAAAAATAGAAAAAAAAGTAGAGAAGAAAAGGGAGGTCTCAAAAAGCAAGAACAGGTGGTTCCCAATTCAAAAAATAAAAAGGAAAAAAGGTGGAAGAGACTTCAGGTATTTATATACCCTAATCCAATGGCGAATCAACAAGATGAAAAAGAAAAAAAGTGAGAAGGGGAGCAAATCATAAGCAGAAAAAAAGGGAAAAAGAAAAATTCCTGGCTTAAAATTGAAAAAGGGATAATCCAAACAATAAAAATTCAATCAATGGGGTGGAAAAGATAGAGCAGCCACAAATCCAGCCAAAGAGAAAAAAGAAAACTACTGCCACCAGATGTCCAAGGCTTTTTTAGTATATCAAGTCAAATTTCCAGTAAAATATATTTTCAAGGTCACTTTAGTCTTCTTTCTTTCAGTTCCAACTCTGAGTTCTGCTATCAATAGTTCACAGATGGGCACCTGTGTATACAATCCGTCGTGCTCACCCCACTATCTCTTTCAAGAAGGAACTCTATGTCCTTGAATGCAGCTCACATAGATAAACAAACGAAGAAGAAAGGAATACAATATATCCAAGCCTGTAAATGGCAGTGCTTTCACTTTCACTCCTCCCCTCAAGAGCAAGAAAAAGGGAAAAAAAGAGAAAAGGCACACTGGTATTGCTCTCTTTTCTAAAAAGTTCTTAAAATCATAAACAGCATTTAATCCAAAAATATTGGTGGAAAAAAAAGGAAAAAGACCATCAGAACAAAAGATTATTTTACATAGAGGAAAAGCCAGTCCCTTTTAAAATCAAATAGTTCCAGAAGAGATAAAAAGGAAGAAAAAAGCCGTCAATCTTAAGAAAAGCTTAATCTCGCCGCTTATAAACTGTTCTCTTTACTTTTTAAGTCCACTTTCCAGTTATTGGGGTGTTCTCTTCAGAAATAAGTAAATAAAAAAGAACCTCTCACCAAACCGACACACCTTCTTCCGATCTTGCCTTTCTTTCTTTCTTTCTTTCTTTCTTTCTTTCTTTCTTTCTTTCTTTCTTTCGGAGCTGTCTCAGCTTCAGCAGCTTGATGGCTGCCTCTTTTCTGCCAGCAAAAAGAGCTTCTCCTGGATCAACCAGGGACTTTGTGATGTCCCTGGGATCGACAGGACATGCTCTTTCCCTTCACCGTCTCTTTGACCATCCAGCTGAGAAGATATCTACGGCGATCCAGAAGCTTCTCGATCACACGAAGTATCACTGGGACACAAGCCCCGCCCTCCCGGGTTGATTCTTTTTTTTGACTCCATGTCTAGATTCTGCCACTCCTACGACAGCTTCAGTTTGTTAAACAGAATAAAATTGAGCTGTGGAGAGTCTGATGATGCAGGCAAGAGTGGTGGAAGAGTGGAGGTAGAAAGTCTTCTATTATTGGGAACAAACCCACAGTTGAGATGCAGCCAGCTTGAATCATCCCTGTGAGAGCGGATTTTTCCCTACCTCCGAAGAGGATTCAGTTTGCTCAAGAAACAATGGCTGGACCACATCCCACTTGGATACTTTTAATGGACCCTGGATGAATCCCCATTTCTGTTAATATTCAGGATTGGGTGTGGGAAGGAAATGGCATTGGTTGGACATTTAGATGAACTTCAGAAGGAGCAGGAAGAGAGCAGGGCATCCATTCTAGCTCAACATGACCACTTGATAGTCTCTAATGTCATCAACGGTCAAATGCAGGAAATCAGGGGTCCAGATGACCCAAATGAATATAGGGTTATTTCTTTTATACAGATATATAAAAGTTTTTTATTTTGATACAAACATACAAACAGGACATACAAAACATAAAAACCATCTTCCATATATACATACAGTGTGTCAGTTGGTTACAAATCCTTTGTGTCATCATTTCATATTCACCACTCACAATTTATCAAAAAGAAAATTTCTCATATTATCAATAAAACATTATGTATTTATCAATTATTACTTGTGTACAATTAAACTATTTATTTCATCATATATACGAGATATATTTTTAATCTGAAGTTTATGTTATACTTTCATCCAATGGTTATATATATCAACATTATATTTTATATCAGCCTATTATATTTCTATTACAAAATTATATAGTCTATTGCATTACCAAGTCTTTTTATCCAACCATTGATAAAACAAATCCCATATCTTGTAAAATTGTTTATCTTCTTGTTCTCTAATTTCAAATGTCAGTTTACTCATTTCAGCACAGTCCATAATTTTCCTAATCACTTCCTCCTGCATAGGTATTTTATCATTCTTCCAACTTTTGGCAAATACAATTCTAGCTGCTGTTAAAACATTTACAATCAAATATTTCAACTCTTTATTGTAGATATCTGGTATAATTCCCAATAAAAATATTTCTGGTTTCAAGTCTATGTGTTGTTGTATCATTTTTTCCAACCATATGTGGATTTTAGTCCAATATCTTTTTGCATCCGGACAAGTCCACCACATATGGTAATATGATCCAGGGATCTGAATATAGGGTTATTGTATGCTAATGATCTCTAGAAGAATCTGATCTACTAACGGTGAAAGGAAATTTGCTACCAAATAAGAGTCAACAGATTTGGGCTGGACTTAGATCTCTTGGGGACTTGAGGTGAATGGGGTGTTCGACCCCTCCATCAGGCTCAGCCTTGTCATATCAACTCTGGTTTCCATCTGTATTGGCTCTCTTCTAGGCCTTGACAGTCCTTAAGGAAGACTGCAGATGCAATACAGATACAAAACAAGAAATACAAAATTGGATCCCAGGGTCCATTGATGGAAAAGAAGTACAGCTTCTTGGGAATGCTGTTCTCCTTGTTAGGGTAATGGACTATTGGGTGGAAGTCACACCAAGCTGCGACTGAAATCACAATTCTTTGTTTTCAGTATTTCAGGGCCATCTGCACTTAGCAAGGTCCTTCAGATGCCAATTGGAAGCTTCTCTCTGTGAACTTCACTGAATGATCACAAATGTTTGGACCAAGTGCCTCCATACAGTCATTCAAAAACTTATTTGATGATGGCAGCATACTCCTGGCACACAAAGTTGATACTGAACAGTTTTGCAGATTCAGTTAAGCTCTTCAGCATATTAACCTAAACAATGGTGAAATTATTTACTAAGTCAACCCCTGCCAAATACCAAGCCCATAGACTAGTGGTTCTCAACATTTTCTTCACCATGAGCCCCCTTTGAATATCTTTTGTGGCCATGGATCTCCCAAGACTTAACTCAAGATTTAAATCCTAACATTTCTTCCAGCCTTCGCAGACAACATGTGATGATGTTGTGCCCCAGCCCCTGCCAGGATCTTTGGACCATAGGATGAGAAGCAGTGCCATAGACAAAAAATCACTCATGTTGACACCCACCTAGCATGGGAACTCTGGAGCTTCTTGCAATGATGCAGAGATCACATGTGGGAAGCAGGATGGATCATTCTGTCAAACGGTTGCATTGCACAATTACAAAAGTGGCCACCATATTGCAAGAGGCCACAATTGAATGACATCACTGGTGGCTGCTTTCAAAATCATGTTGGAAGTGTTCGCTAAGTGAAACTGTTGCAAAAATTATGAAAGTACTTCAGTTTTTGTACACCTTACAGAGCTGCGAATGCTGTCAACATAATAGGTTGCAAAGCTATTTTTCATCATTGTTGTTCAACAACTACTGTTTGTGATGTTTATGTGACTATTGCAAGTGCTTAATCCTGCAGGCTCCCTCCATCCCAAAACCACTGTGGATTCAAATGCAGGATGGAAACCAACTGAGTATTATTGTAGTACTGATAGTTAAGAGTGCAACTTGTATAAATCCTTTCCAGAGAATAGTGGGAGGAACTCTTGAAGACCAAAGGTTACACTCATATTTGTACATTTGAGAAAAGAGGAGAAAATGACAAATGCATAAGAAATAGATGATGTAATAGATGATGTAACCATACCTATCCAGAATTATTAAACCTCTAGTTCTTTCCCCACCCATCTATTGTCACTATCTTCAACCAAGAAGATTTCTCTTAATAAAATAACACATCAGTTACATTGGATTTTGTTAAATGAATTAATGAAAACCATTCAAGTTTGCTATTTTATGGGCCAATTCACACATGAGAAATCTGGTGGAAATGGAGATGTTATCATCAACATAACAATTGTGCAGTACCCAGGACTCGTGGTTCAGCTTTGGTCACTTCCCATTTGGACAATTGCAATGTTCTTGCATTGGGGCTATGCCTCAAGACCCCTTGAAAACTGTAGCTGGTCCAAAATGAAGTGGTGCTTACAATATTAGACATTTTAGGTTCACCCAGGATAGACCAGGAGATACAGTGGCTCCCACATTCTTCCAAGGCACCATTGAAGATGCTGGTTATCCCGTTTAACTTACCATATGTAACAAGACTGTGTGATTGGCAAATGCCTCCTAACTTTAGTTACGAAACTGGGATGACTGTAATATCCTAGTTGACCTTGCAGAGATAGTATATGCATTAAGGAAATTTTATTATGAACCTGGGCATGGGTTGAATTTTTTCTGTGCAGAATCTCCCTGCATGGAGATCTCATAGACCAGTGGTCGTCAATCTGTGGGGCAGCCCACTGATGGTCCATGAGAAACCCAGAGCTTAGCCTCAGGAAGTTCTCTTCTTGTGTGGAGGCCGAAAGGGGGGGGTGTTGCCTGGTTATTAGGAGCCCGTCTTCCTCGATACACCAGCCTGGCCCTCCTTCCCTCCCCCAACTCCAGGCAGCCACAGCTGGAAAAGGAGGAGAGGTTTCCTTTGACTTGGGGGAGATATGAGATGGCTCTGCTTTTCTTCCGTTTGAAGGGGAGCCGGTTCCTTCCCGTCCAGATCTTCCCAGCCTCCAGGCATGATGTAGCTTCTTAAATCCTCCCTCTTTCCCCTCCAAAAGGATAAGAGAGGCCCCTCCTTTCCCTTCGCTCTGCCCCAGTTATGATGAAGCACTTACAATTTTGTTATAATTAAATAAGCATTTTATTTTATTTTAATTTTATATATATATATATATACATATATACATACATACATATATTAATTTTTAAATATTAAATTTATATTTAATATAAAAATAAAAAAATATTAAATATATTATCTATTTTAAAAAAATCATATTAGTGGTCCTTGGGATTTAAAAGTATGAGTTTGGTGGTTCCCGAGGTCCAAAAGGTTGGCGACCCCTGTTCCAGAGGACTGGAAATAAAAATATTTTACATGTTTACATGTTCACTTTCCAAATTCAATTTCAACATTTTATAAACTTTAGCAACATTATCACTACCATGCAGTATGATTTCCAATTCATTTTTAGAAAAATCAAAACCACAGCTCTTTTTTATCTGATTTAAACCATTCTTCCAGTTGTTGATATTTAAACTAAAAGTAAACCTAACTTTCTAATTCAAGTTCTTCCCTCAACTTTAATGTAGGTTCACCAGAGTTTGAAGATAATGTTTTACCAAATGTCCACCAGTCTGGCTTTGCCACAATTTCTTTTCTTAAAAAAGCTTCTTGGGGAGACATCATAGAGATGTTTTATATTTATTCAAATGTATGCCATGTCTAGCAAAGTGATTATTAAAATCAACATTAACGTTATCATATCATAAATAACCGTGCCATCCAATCTTTTATTTATGGCCCTCTAATTCAAGTAGCCTCTTATTCTGGAGGTTCACCCAATCTTTTAACCAGGCCAGACAACATGCCTCAAAATACAATTTCAGGTCTGATAAACCCAAGCCCCGCCCCCCTTTTTCCTTAACATTTTGCAGTAGTTTACTTAGTTACCATAAGTCCATCAGTCTGGCTTCACCACCATTTCTTTTCTTTAAAAAAAGCATCTTGATGGGACATCAAAAGATGCAACGTCATATAAAACCTTGTTTTGTATTTATTCCAAACTCTTAGTATGGAACGTCTAGCAAAGTGATTATAAAACATTAACTTTAATCATACCATAATTAACTGTGCCATCCAAAACTTATTCGTGGCCCTCTAATTTGAGTAGCCTCTTATTCTGGAGCTTCACCCACTCTTTTAACCAGGCCAGACAACACACCTCAAAATACAATTTCAAGTTTGGTAAACCCAACCTCCCTTTTACTCAGCATCTTGCAGTAGTTTGTATCTAATTCTTCATTTTTTCTTTTGCCTTATAAATTTAGAAATATCTGAAATAATAAACACTTCTTTAATAACCAGTTTTCCTTCCATACAGGGCATTGGACCTCTCTAAGAAAACTTTGAAAACATGCAAATAGAAGACTGACCACAGGAATATTGTAAGCAGTTGCAAAACTTGATAAGGAATTGTTTGATGGACAAATTCTTCCTTCATGTCATCATTTATTAGAAATTTTTTTCACATTCTAAATATACCATAAAGATAAATATAAATGAGGCCAATCCTAGCATTAATTAGAAATTCTTTTTTCTTACTATATTTTCTCTACAATTCAGCTCTGGCCTCAGTAGGATAATGTAACATTTGGGGAAAAAGATGCAAGCCAAGAGAGCAGCTCCAGAAGCCAAAATGGAGAAGATCTCCACAGCCACCATGGACTTCCCTTTGGTGCTCAGGTACGTAGGGAGGAAAGAGAACCAAACACTGCAAAAGACCAGCATGCTAAAAGTAATGAACTTGGCTTCATTAAAACTATCAGGCAATTTCCTAGCTAGAAATGCCACTGTAAAACTGACAAGGGCCAAAAGTCCAAGGTAAGAGAGGACACCGTAAAACATTATAGCTGAGCCTTGCTTACATTCCAAGATGATCTCTCCTACTAAGGAGTGAAAGTCCATGCTGGGAAATGGGGGAAAGATTCCCAGCCAGGTGGCACAAAGGACTGCTTGGATCAGGGGACAGGCTATGACAATGGAGTTGGTCAGTGGTTTTCCTAAGAATTTCCTTGTCTTGTTCCCTGGCTTGGTGGCCATGAAGGCCAGAACCACCATGGCAGTCTTTGCCAACACCGATGAAACCGCAAGGGCAAAGAGAATGGCAAAGGCAGATTGTTGGAGGAGACAGGTGATCCTCTCTGGTCGACCAATGAAGAGGAAGGAGCAAAGGAAGCAGAGCAAGAGGGAGGCCAAGAGGATGTAGGTGAGATCTCGGTTGTTGGCCTTGACGATCGGTGTGTCATGATGTTTACAGAAAATCACCAGGACTGCAGAAGTGATCATTGAGAGAAAAAGAACAAGAAAAACTAAAATATATCCCAGGGTTTCTTCATATGCAAGAAAGTGGAGCTTCTTGGCAATGCATTGGTCCATATCCTTGTTGGGATATTGGTCTTCTGGGCAGGGCTCACAATGAGCTGCGTCTGAAATGAAAAGTCTTTGTCTAAGGATTTCTTGAGCAACAGCCAAGCACATTATCCCCCTGCAAAGGTGATATGCATGTTGCCTTTCTGCTGGTGACCTACCCACAAAGGGAATCATGAAATAACACACTGTGCTATTGATGGGGCATCAAAAAGAGCAAATAATCCTTCCTTTATGATGATCCTGATTAGCCAGTGATGAGGATTTGTTCAGTTCCAGCTATCCATTCAGTGGGGCAATTCCATGGGGAATGTGGCTTTCAGTTTGAGATTACTACTTGTTTTCTCCCTCAGTTTACAACGGATCCCACACAAGACTGACAGATCTGTTCTCCAGGAATGCTGCTATTTTGTTTGTGTATATATTATACCTGCCTTAACCCCTCTGCTTTGTACTTCAAATCTGTTCATTCAGACTTTTTTGATCCCTCCTCCTCTATTGAAGAGAGATAGATAGATGGATCTCCTCTTTCTCAGGGAAGTCTATTTCCTCAGAGTTTGATAGAGCTGATGGAAGAAGCATGCACTAAATGATAAAAATTAACCCTTTGGACCACACACCCCACTGCCTTAGGAAAAGATTGGAAGTTTGTTTTCCCAAATGGATGGTAGAGTAGGAGTGGAAATGCATGTTGGGGATTCAAATCTGCCCTAAATCTATGCTGCAAGCAATTGCTGAGGATTAGAAAAGGTGTGCTCTGTGGTAGGGCAGTTTACTGAAAGGTTCTGCTGAAAAGTATGAGTGGGTGTCAATCTCATCAGAAATGACATCAATAAAAAAAACAGATTGATTTAATGAATGTCTTCCTTTGATTCTGGTGGATTAAGAGTTAAAGGGGGAGGGAGCGGACCCGTTGCAGGGAAGGGCTGAGGAGTTTGGTCAATATCTGTCGGATAAGATCGTTCGAATTCGGAGCGGGTTGTCCTCTGATTTGCAGTGGTCTGAGGATCGGGATACAAGTAGTCTGGCCAGTGTGATTTGGGATGAGTTCGATCCTGTTTCTGAGGATGAAGTGGACGGGATTATGCGGCGCCTGAGTTCCACCACATGTTTGTTGGACCCGTGCCCTTCCTGGTTAGCTTATGCTGCCAGGGAAGTCACCTGCGGCTGGCTCCGGGCAGTTGTCAACGCTTCGCTAAGGGAGGGTGTCTTTCTCACCGCCTTGAAGGAGGCGGTGGTGAGACCCCTCCTGAAGAAGCCTGCCCTGGACCCGGCCGTGTTAGACAACTTTCGTCCAGTTTCCAACCTTCGCTTTTTAGCGAAGGTTGTTGAGAGTGTGGTGGCTCGGCAGTTTCCACTTTTCCTGGATGAAGCGGACTACCTGGATCCGTATCAATCAGGCTTCCGACCTGGTTTCAGCACGGAGACAGCATTGGTCGCGCTGATGGATGATCTCTGGAGGGCCCAGGACAGGGGTTTCTCCTCTGTCCTGGTCCTATTAGACCTCTCAGCAGCTTTTGATACCATCGACCATGGTATCCTTCTGCGACGCCTCGGGGGGTTGGGTATGGGGGGGCACTGTACTTCAGTGGTTCACCTCCTACCTCTCGGGGCGGTCGCAGTCGGTACTGGCAGGGGGACAGAGGTCCACCTCGAGGGTGCTCTCTTGTGGGGTGCCTCAGGGGTCAGTTCTCTCCCCCCTGCTATTTAACATCTATATGAAGCCTCTGGGTGAGATCATCCATGGTTTCAGGGTGAGTTTCCATCAATATGCAGATGATACTCAGCTGTACATTTCCACCCCGAACCAGATCGGTGATGCCCTCTCCCTGATGACCCAGTGTTTGGATGCAGTACGGATCTGGATGAAAGGAAACATGCTTCGTCTCAACCCGGCCAAGACTGAGTGGCTGTGCATACCGGCATCGCGGCCCAGTCAGGATTATCCATCTTTAACCATAGGGGGAGTGGTGTTGCCCCCTGTGGATAGGGCGTGGAATCTGGGGGTCCTCCTGGATGTATGGCTTCGATTGGAGGAGCAGGTGGGGGCCGTCGCCAGGGGGGCTTTTGCCCAGCTCTGTTTGGTTCGCCAACTACGCCCTTTTCTGGACCGCGATGCCCTGCGCACAGTTACTCATGCTCTTGTTATCTCCAGACTCGACTACTGCAACGCTCTCTATCTAGGACTACCCTTGCATACCATCCGGAGATTACAGCTGGTGCAAAATGCGGCGCTGGTGGTGATGGGAGTTTCCCAGTTCTCCCATGTTACCCCCCTCCTGCGCTGTCTGCATTGGCTGCCGGTTGTGCTCCGGGTGAGATTCAAGGTGTTAACTTTAACATACAAAGTCCTTTATGACATGGGTCCGCAATATTTAAGGGAGCGACTCCTGCCGACATCGAGTACTAACCGCCCTGTGCGATCACATAGGCAAGGACTCCTTGGGGTCCCGTCGGCTGGCCAATGCCATTTGGCGGTCCCCCAACGATGAGCCTATTCTATCGCGGCCCCTGACCTCTGGAACCAACTCCCCCTGGGACTCCGTCTGGCCCCTGACCTCTGCGCCTTCCGCCGTGAATTGAAGACCTGGTTATTTAACCAAGCCGGGCTGTGACCCTTGGGGGGGGTGGTTTTTATCATGTTTTTATCATGTATTATGTAATTATATTTCAATGGGGCTTGTTAGTTTAATTCTTTTTAAATTATTTATTGTTCCTATTGTTTTAGTTGTGAGCCGCCCCGAGTCTTCGGAGATGGGGCGGCATACAAGTCTCATTAATAAAATAAATAAATAAATAAAGTCTGGTCTACCTGTCTGATTAGAAATGGTCCCTTCTGGACAACCATCACACTGGTAGCAGCAAACCTGCTTGCCCTCTGGAACTCTTCTTCTCTCTCCTGCCTGGCACCTCTTCCTTCCACACCTGGCAAAGGGGATGGTCTGAAAGAGAAATACCAATGAATTCTTTAATTGGTTCCCCCATTCCTATTTCTATTCCACATTCCCATTTCTATGTTCAGAATCTCTTCTAAACCAATTATTCACCATTGTCTATCAAAAACCAGGAACAGCTGCTGGAGGATGCAGGCCAGTAGCACTCCCAACCTCCTAACAGATGCTTCAGATTGGAACTGGGGTTTTATCCTGCAAAGGAAGGCTTGTGACTGAACCACAGCATCTCTAAAATAAAGAACCATGAGGATGCAACTAAGCAGAAATAGTACATGGAAATCACTGTTTCTTGATGTAATTGCATCCTGTGTTCCAATCAGAAGTTGTTCCCTTTGTGGAATGACACAAATCAGACCTCAAATGTGTTATATGAAAAGCAGATTTTTCACCAAATGACTGCCATGATTTCTGACTCAGTTGATTATTTTTCAAGTTAGAAAGATGTTCTGCATTTCAGAAGAGAATGAATCTTCCCCTGAATTTACAACATTTCCTTGCAGTTCACCTTTGTGGCCCAGATGATTCCATCAGATTTAATGGTGAAATCCTGGCAGGGGTGGGGATGTGCCTCAGGATTTAGTTGCCCAACCTTCAAGGGGACAAAGGATTGATTGGGGAGGAAAAGCCAATTGAGAAGGTCATAACGAGCAGATCCCAGTCCATTTTCTGAGAAGAAGACTTCATCTCCAGCACCATTGTTGAACTGCACATTGCCCAAATAGGGAAGAATCTGAAATAAAAGACACCTTTAGAAATAGGGGTATTTGGTTAGAGCTACAGTTATGGCTTCTATCAGAACATGGTGACCATCTTGAGAAGATGAATTTATGTCTGAAAAGCTAGAGGATTCCCTTGGTGGAGAATTGAGGAATCTGCAGTAACACCAAATATTTACTTTGAAACTACAAAAAAAATCTTTATTGTTGGTCGTTTGTATCATGGTTTTTTCAAATCAAGCTTCATCAGAATAAGTACATTGAAAAATTTCAGTGCCACATTCCAAAATTAATCATGTGCATTTCCCTCTTGTGATATTTGATTACATGTAGTTTTAAATATTGACTTTGTCCTGAGGTCTTGTAACAGATAAATTCACTGTAGCAATGATTAAATAATTTGTGTGGCAACAGAGTACAATTCCTCTGATTTTATCCAGCTGAGAATCCAACAGAGCACAATGCAGAATAAAATGTTTGATGAAATGGAGTCAAGGAAAAGGAAGTGCTTGCCCTGGTTTCTCTCTTCACTGTTCAGAGAAGTTCAATGTCTATCCAATAATGCAGAAAAGTCTGATGGGTTTGAGACAAACAACCCATTAAGACTATTTTCAGCCCTGCTTTAGGTGCTCAGGTGGACCAAAACTTGCTGCATTCACACAACAAGCTGAGCAGTGCAATAAGTGTAAAAGTGAACAAATTGGGTTGTGTGTGTGCATCACATAGGAACTATAGAAGCTAACATTAAAACAAATTGAGTGTCTTTCTACAAGTTGGATTTGGGTTATGTGCTGAGGGAAATGGAGGTAATTCTGCAAATATGCCAACTAGGACTTCTACTGACTTCTTGAAGCTTCTTTCTCAAACACAGCCAAATTGTCGTTGTGGTCTCAGCTGACATCTCCTCCTTGTCATGATTACCTGCTGAAGCCCAAGCAATCACTGAAACCTTTCAGGACTTTACAAATGTTTTTCTTCTTTTTTCTTCTTTTTGTAATGAATTTTATTAATTTTCTGATAATTACATTTCTTAGTGCTTAATAAACATCGTGTTGTCTGGGTATTTAATTTCCTTAACAATACAGATTCCATTGTTACTCTTCAACCACTGGTAAAATAACTTCCATGCTTGATCATATTCTGTGTCTTCTTTCTGTTTAATTTTCAGTGTAAATCTATCCATTCCAGCGCAGTCCAGTATCTTCTTAACTAACTCTTCTTTCTGTGGTATTTCTTCATCTTTCCAATGTTGTGCAAATATAATCCTCACTGCTGGTAAGACACATAATACTAAATACATACTTTTCTGATTAAATTGTTCTGGTATCATCCCTAATAAAAACAGTTCAGCTTTGAAATCTACATGTTTTTCTATTATCTTTTCTAGCCATGTGTGTATTTTTGCTAAGATTTTTTTTTGTTTTAGCACAAGTCCACCACATATGATAAAATATGCCTATCCTTTGGTTACATTTCGAACATTTGCTAGACATTTTAGCTAATCTAGCAGGTGGGCAGCTGGTTTGGTTTACTTCTCTTTTCCCCTCTCTCCAACCTCTTCCAACAAAACATTATTCTTAATTCATATGTTTCTAATAATTGCTTTTAATATGCATTGATATGATAACATGCAGATATTGAATAAGTAACTGAAGAAATGCATATGGGAAGCTTCCTCTCTGAGAAGCCATAGAAATTACCTGCCATGATTGGATATTTGAGATCCTCTTTCCAAACCTCATCAAGGTTGGTCGGGCTCTGGATCCAAACATTGCATGTAATGCATGTGCTGCAGCATAAACAGCATTGTAGATATTATAACTTTCACCTGTCATGCTTGTTTCAAAAGTGTAATTGGGCAGATTCTGTACATTCTCCTTTCCTGTACACCGTTTTACCCCCTTTGGAGGGATCTCTCCTGATTTATCAATCTTGCAGTCAAAGACAGCTTCCCACCATAGAGGGAGAAAAACATCTCCTTGGGGGTTCAAGGGGTCTAAAGACAGAACAAAATGGCTGAATTCTGAGACATCTCCGGAGTGGTCCCTGAAATGCAAAGCCCCATGGAAAGGCTTTAGATATAGCAATGTGTCTTCAAATTCCTCCACACTAAGTTTCCAATGGGAGGTTAAGATCCAAACATTCTGAAATGTTGTTTTGCTCCATTTTTCAAGGAGAAACAAAATTGTCTGTACACTTAAAGTACAATCATAGTCCCCAAACAGAAGTATCACTTCAGTTTTTGACCAAGTATGGAAATTGAGAAGTAATTTTTTTGTTATAATTGGAATATCATGTGATTTCAATTTCTCAGAGAAGGCCAGGCAGATCTCCTTCTCCTGGAGCATTGTGGTCAGAGTTGAGATGAAACCTTCTCCCCTCTCATCTTCAGGGGCCACAAGCCCAACCCAGTTCCACTGGAAATGCAGGAGCAGCTGGACTAAACCCACGTATTGAGGAGATTCCTTGGCATTAATCTGGAAGAAGGAAGGATAAACTCTTCTTTCTCCCTGAGAGAACTCAAAGCCAACACCGAGCTGGAGAAAAAAAGATTTTTTTCAAAGACAAAGTAAAAGTTGATGTTCATTTTAGGGGTCACCATTGTGAGGTTGATGGCCCCAGCAGTCAGGCTGACTCATGTTGAGTAGAAAACTTAATCTTCTTCCCATTTTAGGAAGAACCATCAGTTATACATTTTTATGGGTTAAGGTACTTGGGAAGACAAGAGAAAAAAACTAACAATTTGATACAGAGAATAAATGGCACTAAAATGATGGCCACACTTTAATAAAAAAATTAATTAAGAATCACATGTTCAAGATGTGCCCCCCACAAAACCTATACCTCTTTGCTTTTGAGTAACCTTCTGATCCGTCTACTCTACCCTGTATCCAAGAGAGCTGTCTTACCTGTGGGACCTTAAAGATGCTGAAGATGAAGGCCATCTGCTTTGAGGATTTGGGATTGAGACCACCAATGATGGAGGACAGAGTACTCTGCCAGCCACATTTGTAACCTGGAACCACTTGGCCTTGTGAGGAGAGCATGGAGAGGCTGTTTAAGGAAATAAATATTTCCATCTGGAAATTACTATAGATGTGGAAGCCAAGGGTGATGTTGGGGAGCAGAAGAAAATCCTTATTGACCTCAGAGACAGCAAAAATCAATGCTAGGAACTGCTGGTAGTTACTGGGGATGAGCCTATAGTGAGAAAAACACAGAGAACTTTACAGTTCAGGTTGTTTGCTTGCAGAGTTCAGTGTTTGTGGGGGGCAGCAACATCCAAATTTTATTGCCTTTCAGGTTTTTTTAAGGATCTTTCTCAGCTAAACCTGAACAGTTTTGTGAGAAAACAGACGAGCCTTTCCATCCATAACATGGATTATTTTATACCCGTCTATTAATCCCCCAATCTTTACTTTCCTCCAATGGGTTCTCATACTTCCCAACCACTCTTCTTTCACTCTAATAATTTAGGGTCTCTCTTGGAGCAACTTCTTCAGGGGTGGTAAACATTGCTGAGCACAGGACTACAGTGGGAGTCACCCCGTTAATGTACTGAAGGCCATAATTCATGAGCAATGCTGATCCCAGAGCTGAGAGAGATTTTTGTAACTCCTGAACACTGGAGTTACTGTCCAGATTAATATTGAAATTCAAATTCTTCACTATGCCAGCACAGCTTCTAATGTACTCTTCATGTTTGTTGTTTATTGTTATGTATGTAGGTTTAAATGTTATTGGTTTATTTGAATTGGTCTTGTAAAATGTCAAATGGTATTGGTTTAAATAGTGCGGGAAGAAACCCTGCACTCCCATTGGCTAGCAGCTACGGCTGCCGGCTATAAGAAGCAGCCGTAGCCTTACCCGGACGGGTCCATTCGAGCTGTTGTCATTAATAAAGTCTTTTGCTGGAATTCCTCGCGTCTGACTCTTCATGCAAACTTAACACTGGCGAAGTGGGATCTCCCTGAAGAGACGACGCGACGAACAAGCAACTGAGCGAGATGGCTGCGCTGAACACCCCCAGCACCGTTCGATCCGGCGACGGAAGACTGGGAATCGTATGCAGACCGGTTCCACATGTTCCTGGAAGGGAACGATCTCGCCGGCATCCCGAGACGGAAGAGGCGGTCTTTCTCACACACTGCGGTCCGGCAGTTTTCAAAATGGCGTTGGCGGGAGCAGCAGAATTGAAGGTAATAGAATGGCCCGAATTAGAAAGACTTTTAAGAGCCCATTACGCCCCCAAGTATCGTGCCTCATTAAGAACACGAATTTTACCGTCGGGATCAAGGGGATAGCGAGAGTGTTAATGACTTCGTGGCAAGTTTAAGGGACATTGGGGGTGCTTGTGACTTTACCAACGTAGAAGAGGCCATCCGTGATCGGTTTGTTTTGGGCCTTAAAGATAAGATCTTACAAAGCAAACTGTTAATGAAACCAAAAATCACGCTTAAAGAGGCTATTGAAGAGGCTGTTTCAGCAGAAGCCACCAAGTCCTCAGCTGCGCCATGAAAAGATTAACAAGGCCTCGAGCCAGGCCTCAAGCCATTCTGATGGGGAAAAATCCTCAACAACTCATTGCAAACAAATAGACTCTGATTCGGATAGCAGTGAGGAAGAAGGGGATTTTTAAGCTCAGAATGGAGAAGAAAAGAAAAGACTCTGAAAAAACAGGCAAGGATTCGTTTGCAGAGGCTGTGGGGGGCCACCCGCACTGAATGCAATTTTTTTGACTCCATTTGCCTACGTTGTGAGAACGGGTCATATAGCCAGAGTCTGCAAATCATCCAGAACTCCACCATTCAGGAAGAAACTTCCTGAGGAAGATTTTAAGCCCAACAATTTAAGTGGAAAAATGGGGCGAAATTCAAAAGCAAATGGCAAGAGTGAAACTCACCAAACAATATCCATTGGTCATTCTTCACATTTAAATAGCAGAAAAGTACATGTGAAGGTGTTTATTGAAGGGAGACCGTGCCACATGGAAGTGGACTCAGGCTCTTATTTATCTATGGTGTCATGGGACACTATACACAGACTCTTTCCAAGAATTCAGAAAAACATTTCCAGAAGCAAGCACTGACCCTCAAAGACTACCAAGGAACAAGATTCCAGTAGTTGGAGCGAGGGAATTCAACGTGCAGTTTAAAGGCCACACCAAACGTTTGCCACTGACCATCGTGGACAAGGATCGCCCAAGTTTGCTGGGACTTGAGTGGTTCAAGCCACTTGGCATCGAGGTGACTGGCATCCATCACGTGAGCAGTTCTGACTGGGAAGAGTCCTTGAAGTCTGAGTTTCCAGAGGTCTTCAGCGAAGGACTGGGCAAGTATATGGGGACCCCTATTGCTTTCAGTTTAGACCCCAAGGTGCCCCCAATTCGTTTAAAGCCCAGGAGGTTCCATTTGCTTTAAAGGAAAAAATTGATGCACAATTAGATAAACTCATCGCCCAAGGGGTTTTGGAACCTACTGACCACTCCAGATGGGAAACACCCATAGTCACACCAGTCAAGGCTGATGGGTCAGTGAGAATCTGTGGTGACTACAAGGGGACACTTAACCATGCGCTGCAGCAGAGCGCATACCCTGTACCTGTTGTGCATCATCTGCTCCATTCCCTTGGCAGGGGTACAGTATTTGCTAAACTGGACTTAGCTCAGGCATATCAACAATTAACAGTTGATGATGCCACTGCAGAGCACAAACAATTGTGACTCATAGAGGTGCCTTCAAATGTAAAAGACTACAATTTGGAGTAAGCGTGGCACCTGGCATTTTTCAAAGTCTTATGGAAAGAATGTTGCAAGGACTGCCAGGGTAGTGCCTTATTTTGATGATGTGTTAATCTCTGCTGAGAATGACACTCAGCTTCAAGAGAGACTCAGAGAAGTCCTTACCAGATTCAGAAAAGCAGGTTTGAAAGTCAAGGAAGATAAATGCACTCTCAAAACAGACAGAGTTGAATTCCTGGGGTACATGATTGATAAACAGGGCATCCACCCCACTGATGCCAAGGTTAAAGCGATCAAGGAAGCCCCTAAACCTCGTTGCAAGTCAGATCTGCAAGCCTTCCTTGGCCTTATTAACTTTTATCACATGTTTCTACCTCACAAAGCATCTATTGCTGAACCCTTACATCGTTTACTTGATAAGAAGGCTGCTTGGATCTGGGGCGGAAGGAACAGTCAGCATTTAACAGTATTAAGAGACTAATCACGTCTGATGCTGTGTTGATTCAATTCTCTGAGAATTTACCTGTTGTTCTAACTTGTGATGCATCCCCTTTTGGAGTGGGAGGGGTTTTGAGCCACAGGCTTCCCAATGGCGGGAAGCCCCAATTGCATTCTACTCTGCACGCTGTCCAAAGCAGAGAGGAACTACAGCCAATTGGACAAGGAGGCTTTAGCAGTTGTTGCAGCTGTTAAGAAATTTCATGAATATCTGTATGGCAGGTCATTCACCATTGTTACAGATCACAAACCTTTGCTTGGCATCGTGGCAGGAGACAAACCTACACCTATTATCCTGTCACCAAGAATGCTGAGGTGGACTGAATTTCTTGCAGCCTACTCCTACAAACTGATTCACAGGCCTGGCAAGGACATTGGACATGCTGATGCACTGAGTCGTTGCCCACTACCTTGCCACAAGGAGGACTGTGAACTTGAGACTCACACCTTTTCCTGGAGACCGTTGCTAAGCTTCCAGTCCATGCTGCTGAGATTGCCAGAGAATCTGCCAAAGATGCTGTGTTGGCACCTATTATGGGCTGGATTAAAAAGGTTGGCCTCTTCAAGATCTACCTCACTTTGCCCAACCTTTCAAATCCAGGCAAACTGAATTATCTGTATTAAGAGGATGTATTTTGTGGGGTAACAGGGTGGTTATTCCTGCAAAACTGCAAAGGGAGGTTTTGGAAATGTTACATGAGGGTCATCCTGGGATTGTAAGGATGAAAGGTTTGGCCAGGAGTTATGTATGGTGGCCAGGTATTGACAAAATGGTTGAAAACTGGGTTGCCTCTTGTCCCAATTGCCAGGTAGTCAGGCCTGCCCCACCTCACGCCCCACACAGGAATGGGAATGTCCTAGGGGCCCATGGTCTAGAATCCACATTGATTTTGCAGGCCCTACAAGAGGGCACACGTTTCTAGTAATTGTAGATGCATACTCCAAATGGCTAGAGGTTATTCTCATGACTTCACTACTACTGAGGCTGTTATCAAGCAGCTCAAAAGCTCTTTGTAACCCATGGGTTACCAGATGTCCTTGTCTCTGACAATGGCCCTCAATTCACGTCTAACATTTTTGAATCCTTTCTAGCTCAACAGGGCATCAGACATGCCCTTACAGCCCCTGGGCACCCTTCGCCAACGGCCGGGCTGAACGTATGGTACGCTTTACCAAAGAAAAGCTTCAGCAGCTGGGTCCTGGGGACATCACTGAGAAGCTTGAAAAGCTTCTTAGTGTTCAGCACATCACTCCTAGCCCATCAACTAACTTGTCCCCAGCAGAGTTGTTAATGGGCAGGAAACTTAGGTCTTCCCTTGACCGACTTCATCCCACTTATGCACCCAATACACCACTGGATTCCACTTCCAAAGTTCGTTCTTTTAGTGTGGAGATTCTGTCTATGCTAGGAACCTTACAGGTGAACCTTTGTGGATTCCTGCTGAAATAACTCACATCACTGGCCCTCTTTCTTACAGGGTTCAAACAGAGGATGGCCTCCTCTGGAGCAGGCACATTGACCAACTTAGATCCCGGTTCACTCAGGAACATCGCCCCTGTCTCTCTAGGTCCCTCACCTGATGTCTCTTCTAGGGGAAGGGGAGGAACAGGAGGAATATCAGCAAACAGGAATCAACCCTTTGTGTAACGAGCCATTGCGACAGGAACCATCCGAACCCTGTCACAATGCCAAGATCCATCCTTAGAAGTAGAGTCATTACGACAGGAACCATCCGAACCCTGTCACAATGCCTAGATCCATCCTTAGAAGTGGAAGATTGTACATCACTACCAGACTTGGGTGTTGACATTGGAATGGAGATGGGTTGGGAGGAGAGACCAGATTCTAACAGTCTAACAGGGTCTTCTTTCACAGGAAGTCCTAACAGGGAAATGTCAGCAGACACATTTCCCTCTCACTGGGTGAGAACAATAAAGATTCTGAACCACGAAGGTCTCAACGTGACGTAAGAGCCCCACCTATTTAAAGGAATACATTAGATAGGTTGGGGTTTGGTATGGACTGAACCTAGTGGGGAGGGGTGTTATGTATGTAGGTTTAAATGTTATTGGTTTATTTGAATTGGTCTTGTAAAATGTCAAATGGTATTGGTTTAAATAGTGCGGGAAGAAACCCTGCACTCCCATTGGCTAGCAGCTACGGCTGCCGGCTATAAGAAGCAGCCGTAGCCTTAGACGGGTCCATTCGAGCTGTTGTCATTAATAAAGTCTTTTGCTGGAATTCCTCGCGTCTGACTCTTCATGCAAACTTAACATTTATCATCTCCATGAGGAACAGACTGAGAATTCCAGCCTATTTTAGGAGCTTGCTACTTTATTGAGAGAAGTGGAAGATGTCTTCTACACCAGGACAGTGCAGAATATCAGAAGGAGTATTTCTGAAACAGGTCCTAGAATTTAAAGCAAAGAGACCATTTATCTGTATGTCTGCCAAGCAGCTAAAACTTACCCATTTTCTAAAAGAAGATTTGATGTATTAAAGTGAGGGACAGTAGAATAAACATTGCCTCCCAATGGCAAATTCCCACCAATAATGAGATCACCAGGCCTATAGTAGCTTTCCTCTAATGGGATATAATCCCTGAACACACACATGGTTTGCAGCCTCTTCGCTATAGTTGGAGCCAGGAGCCAGAAGAGCAACAACATTAAGCGTAGCATGACTCATGCACAGTCATTCTTGTCTTCTTCCCTTCTAGAAAAGAAATCAAGGTTTATGCAGAGACTGATTGGAAGGTTGCTGTCAGCATTCCAGCAACCCTCCATTCCACCCAATAACTCCCAGACAGACATCTTCTCAAAGGTTCCTTTTTATTTGGACAGTAACTGGCACAACTGGGGAATCCTGAATCTGAACGTTCGGAGCTTCCTTACAATAAGTAAAAACGACAAATCCATCCCCTGCACCCATTATCACATCACATGGCCCCATAACCATCCGTCCCAAGTTCAGGCGTCCTCTCACTTATGTGCAACATAACCTGACCTTGAATCAGAAAAAGAATGTTATTATATCTAACTAGGTATACTCCAAGAAATTCCCCCCCTCCCACTTTCCCAGGCTCAAATGTGGCAGTGTGGGAGCATCTGATCTCTATTTGGATTCCAAAGCTGACAGTTGCTGCTCCAGAAATCTCACTGGGACTTTAGCAGATCAGGTATCAACTGTGCCACTTGGATGGCTTCAGGACAAACTTATAGGAACAATAGTTTGTCTTACCTGTGTTTGGGCTGTGATTATAATGGAAACAAAGACATGTGAGTCTCTTCAAACCCAGGAGTGAGCTCTGTGCAAGACAGGCTAAGGTCTCATCTTCTGCCCCCATCTGGAGAACTCGGACAGGTTTTTATAGCTTGGAAGTTTTTCTATTTAGAAATCCACAGGGGATACACTAAGGATTACTGTACTTCTGGTGATTGCAAGGAAAAGCAATTTTCTATCATTGTATCAATAGTTTCTCATACACCCAAATGGGAAAAAACATGTTTGTATTTCTTGTAATGCACAGAGCAGTTGGAATCATGCTGAAATGGTGAATTTGACCTCTGTGAAACTGACCCTCTGCAAGCAAGATGGAGTTTGGGCATGGCCATAGTTGGTCAGCTAGTAAAAGTGCTAATGGGGTTTGGTGGCATATGAGAATCAGTTGTACCCTTGTAATTGTGAGCAGTCATGCCAATGTTTGGAGGGAAGAAGTAGGTGTTTTTTTATAACGACACGGCAGTGAATGGAATTAGAACCTGGAGTAACAGTTTCTACTCTTGTGATTCTCTCCTTCATCTGAAAGTGGTTCCATTCAATGTTGGTTGTTGGGAAGATATTGAGCTCAATCCAATGACTTTCAGGGTGCATCAATTAGGCCTCCTCAGTCAAGGTCGTGTATCATTTGTATGCTGATGGTATCCAGTTGTATAACCAAAAACTGACAAGGTAATACTGCCAAGGTTTTTCCTCAGAGCATGAAAGATGTTCGATGGGGAGGGAGAGCCATGGTTTAAATCCTAGGCTGCCTTAGCAGAGGGATAAAATCAAGATCATATGAAATGTTAGTACCACTTTATAACACCTTGGGAAGACCAAACTTCCCAATGCTGCATCGAGATTTGGTTGCTATGATATAAAAAGGATGCTTTGGTCACACTGTTCAATGATCTCTGGCGAGCCCGGGATAGGGGTCATTCCTCTATCCTGGTGCTACTTGACCTCTCGGCGGCTTTCAATACCATCGACCATGGTATCTTTCTGTGGCGGCTGAGAGAGTTGGGAGTGGGAGGAACCGTGTTACAATGGTTCACCTCCTATCTCTCTGGCCCCATCGCAGTTGATGTTGGTACGAGGACAGAGGTCGACCCCCGGCCCCTCATCTATGGGGTGCCTCAGGGCTCAGTCCTCTCTCCCCTCCTATTTAATATCTACATGAAACCACTGGGTGAGATCATCTGACGACATGGGGTGGGATATCAGCCATACGCGGATGACACCCAGCTGTATATCTCTGCCCCATGTCCGTTCAGTGAAGCAGTGGATGTGATGTGCCAGTGCCTGGAAGCTGTGAGCGTCTGGATGGGAGTCAACAGGCTCAGACTTAACCCAGACAAGACTGAGTGGCTGTGCGTACTGCCCCCCAGGGACCATGTTGATTTTCCATCTTTGGTTCTGGGGGTGGGGGGAGAAATTGTCCCCCTCAGAACGGGTTCGCGATCTGGGTGTCCTCCTGGACCCATGGCTGAAATTGGAGCAACACCTATCAGCCACGGCTAGGGGAACTTTTGCACAGGTCCACCTTGTGCACCAATTGCGAGCCTACCTGGACCGGGAGGCTCTTCTCACAGTCACTCATGCCCTAGTCACCTCATGACTGGATTGTTGCAGTGCACTCTACATGGGGCTACCCTTGAAAAGCATTCAGAGACTTCAGTTGGTCCAGAACACAGCCGCGTAAGCTGTTGTGGGTGTCCCGAGGTACAGCCACATAACACCAATTCTCCGTGAGCTGCACTGGCTTCCTATTAGTCTCCGGGTGCAATTCAAGGTGTTGGTCATTACCTATAAAGCCCTCAGGCTCAGGAACACGTTATCTCCAGAATCTTCTCCTACCCTGCATCTCCCTGCAACCAGTAAGATCCCACAGAGTCCGTCTCCTCCAGGCTCCATCAGCTAAAAAAATGCCAGCTGGCGGCCCACGGGAGAGGGCCTTCTCTGTGGCTGCTCCGGCTCTCTGGAACCAGCTACCTCCCGAGGTCCGGACTGCTTCCACCCTACTGATCTTCTGTAAAGCAGTCAAAACCTGGCTTTTCCAGCAGGCATGAGGCTGTTGATCTCGCGACTGAGATCTCGCGAGATCCGGCCCTCCTATTGTTTGCTGTTTTTTAAAACCGTTTTTAAATTTTTATAATGTACTTTTTTTTTTTTTTTTTTGCTGTGAGGCACCCAGAGTCCTTTGAGAGTTGGGTGGCATATAAGTTTAATAAATAAATAAATAAATAAATTAATTAATTGATTTAGAAAATCTAGAAAGAGTTAAGAGAAGATCAACAAAGACGATGAGGGGACTGGAGGCTAAAACATAAAATGAATGGTTGCAAGAACTGGGTATGTCTAGCCTAAGAGAGAAGGACTAGGGGTGACATAATAACCGTCTTCCAATATTTGAGGGGCTGTCACAGGGAAATGTCTATCAATCTCTTCTCCCAAGCACCTGAAGGCAGGACAAGATGTAATGGATGGAACCTTATGATGAGTGAGCCAACTAGAACTAAGGAGAAATTTCCTGACAGGACAATTAGAAGAGAAGAGAAGAGAAGAGAAGAGAAGAGAAGAGAAGAGAAGAGAACAGAATTCTTTATTGGCCAAGTGTGATTGGACACACAAGGAATTTCTCTTGGTGCATTAGCTCTCAGCGTACATAAAAGAAAAGATCCATTTGTTAAGAGTCATAAGGTACAACACTTAATAATAGTCATAGGGTACAACTTCAGGTAATTGAGATAGGATGGTGGCCCTATCTAAAAGGACTGTGCATGCTCTGCAAAATGGCTGCTAGCAGCTAGAGCTCTGCAATGGGGGGTTTGTGTCCTTTTGGAGAAGGTAGGGGGTTGGCTTCATTCCCCCTGACCTCGAAATCTGGCTACGGACCGTCCAGGGGGTTCGGTGGATGCCATCGGAACTGACCCCCATCGGGAAAGGCGCTGTTTCGCCTGTGGCTGTGACTGCAGCGGTGGTGGTCGCAGCTGACGGAAGACTCGGAGGGGCCAGCTGGAGCGTGGGGGTGAAGGCGAGGAGGAGAAACTGACGCCGCTGCTGGTGCCGGACTGTTGTTGCCGGGCTACATTATCCCTGTCACTATTTCCGCCACTCCTGCTGGTTCGTCTGCCATGCATTGGGCACTGCCGGGTTGCCTGGCTGCCTTGACTGGGGCAAGGGTTGTTGGATGGTCTGGTCCCCTCCCTGCCACCCAGAGACCTGGCTGCCTTGCAACTCGTGCTGGGGGGTGCCTTCCTCCTTTCCCCTCTCGTCGGTTTCCAGTGTGGCCTGTTGGGATGGATGTTTCCTGCCAGCGTGAGAGGGCATCAGGGAACTTACTTTAAAGCGCACCCGCCTGACTGTGGTGAGAGGACAGTGAAGGCTGGGGGCGCTATTCCCACTGGCTTGACTGTAACCTCTGGCCAGAGCTCCACTGGCGGTGAGAGCGTGGTGGTCAGTCCCTGAGTTGGCCCTTTTCATTGGGCCCGGTCGTCGTGAGAGGGCACCCAGGTTGGACTACTCCAAACAGCTCGGACTATTCCTGGACTGATTATTTTACTTGGACACCTCCATCATATTTATTATCTTTCCCCCATCTTTCATGGTTTCTATCCTCCTGATTTATGCGGACTTATTTAGCTGCGGAGCTGCAGGCCCTAAGGGATTCCCCTCCGTCCGGGGTGTGGCCTGTCGGATTATCTCTGGTCTACCTTGATGACAGATTTTGGAATCCTGAGAGGTGGCACTGTGCGGTTATGGGTAGGGGTCTGGGGAGGGGTGGTAAGAGGGATCCCAAGGCATCTTTGTTCAATTTTTTAGATAAATTTTTAAGGGGGTTAGGGAAGGGGGTGTGTTGTCAGGCCCAGTTGGAACCTGAGAGGGCTCCACTGGGATATTCTATGTCCAGGTTAGTAACAGGTCACAGCAGGGAGGGGCTTGGGTTGGGGCTGTCTGGAGCTCTGGGGGAGGGTGTGTGTGATCCCCACAGTGATTGAGAATGGTGTCAGAGGTATGGACGGTGGGCTGTACTGGTTCTTGGGGGTGCGCCCCCACTGTCTTCGAGTGGTGGCGCACTCCAACCCGCCAGTTCGTACCCGCACCCCTGGGGGTTTGGAGGATCAGGGCCCTGGGCTCAGGTTAGTCTATTTGAATGCCAGGTCCATGGTGAACAAAGCTCCCCTCGTCCGGGATCTGATCAAGGAGGAAGGCACGGAGCTGGCTTGCATCACGGATCCCGGTTGGCTCCTTGGTTTTCCGCGGAGCTCCAGGAAATGAAGTGGCGGAGGAGGCTCCTAGAGAGCTGTTGGAGGTCCAGCAGGTCCGAATCTGACCAAGCGCAGCTAAGAGCATATATTAGGTCTTACCTCGCTGCAATGAGAGCAGCGAAGCATGCATACTTCTCTGCTCTCATTGCGTCTGTAGATAATCGCTTGGCCGCCCTGTTCAGGGTTACCCGTTCCCTCCTTAATCGGGGGAATGACCCTTTGCAGGGATGTGCCAAGGAGTTTAGCCAGCATCTGATGGACAAGATCGCTCAGATCCAGGCCAGCTTGGACTCCGACTGGTCAGAGTCTGATGGGAGTGTTGCGACGGGTCTTAGGGATTCCATCTGGGAGGAGTTCGATTCTGTGACTCCAGATGAGGTGGACAGGATCATGGGGAAGCTAAGTGCTGCCACGTATTTACTGGACCTGTGTCCTTCTTGGCTGGTTTATGCTGTCCGGCGGGTTACACAAGGCTGGCTCCAGGCAGTGGTCAATGCTTTTTTGAGTGAGAGAGTCTTTCCCCCGCTTTGAAGGAGGCAGTGGTGAGGCCCCTCCTCAAGAAGCCTGCCCTGGACCTGGCTATTTTGAACAACTTTTGCCTGTCTCCAACCTTCACTTTGTTGCAAAGGTTGAGAGTGTGGTGGCCCGACAGCTCCCAGTGTTTCTGGAGGAAACCGATTATCTGGATCCATACCGATTGAGTTTCAGGCCCGGGTACAGCACGGAGACAGCATTGGTCGCTCTGGTAGATGATCTCTGGAGGGTGCAGGAAAGGGGTCACTCCTCTATCCTGGTCCTGTTAGATCTCTCAGCGGCTTTTGATACCATCGACCATGATATCCTACTGCGGCGCCTTGAGGGGTTGGGAGTGGGGGGCACCATTTTACAGTGGTTCTCCTACCTCTCAGGTCGTATGCAGATGGTGTTGGCAGGGGGCAGAGATTGGCCCCGAGGCCCATCCTTTGTGGGGTGCCTCAGGGGTTGGTGCTCTCGCCCCTCCTGTTCAACATCTATATGAAGCTGCTGGGCGAGATCATCCATGGTTTTGGGATGAGGTATCACCAGTACGCTGATGATACCCAGCTTTTTATCTCCACCCCAAACCAACGCAGTGACGCCCTCAATGTGATGTCCAGGTGCCTGGAAGCGGTACGGGTCTGGATGGGGAGGAACAGGCTCCATCTCAACCCAGCCAAGAGCGAGTGGCTGTATGTACCAGCATCTTGAGTTATCCAGGATATTCCATCTTTGGCTATGGGGGGAGAGATGTTGCCCCCCATAGATAGGGTTCACAACTTGGGTATCCTCCTGGATGCGCGGCTCAGTTTGGAGGAGCAGGTGGGAGCTGTGACCAGGGGGGCATTTGTCCAGCTTCGTCTGGTGTGTCAGTTGCGCCTCTATCTGGACCAAGATGCCCTATGTACGGTCACTCATGCGCTAGTTACCTCCCATCTGGACTATTGCAATACTCTTTACATGGGGCTGCCCTTGAAGACCACGCCGAGGCTTCAACTTGTCCAGAAAGCAGCAGGGCAGGTTGTGGTGGGAGGGTCCTGATACTCCCATATCACATCCCTTTTGCGCGAGCTGCACTGGTTACCGATTGCGTGTGAGATTCAAGGTGCTGGTCTTGACCTATAAAGCCCTTCATGGCTTAGGATTGGGGTATTTGCAGGGAACCCTGCTGCCAGTAATGGCCTCCCAATGTCCCATATTCTCCCATAGGCAGGGCCTCCTTGGGGTGCCATTGGCCAGAGAATGTCAGCTAGTGACCCCTAGGGGTAGGGCCTTCTCTGTGGGAGCACCCAGCCTATGGAATCAACTGCCCCTGGAGCTTTGGGTGGCCCCTGACCTCCGATCCTTCCGCTGTGGCCTAAAAACATGGCTTTTCCAACTTGCCAACCCGGACTGATGGAGGGGAGGGGATTTTAACAATAGTTTTATATATTTTTATTGGCTTAGTGAGATTTCATATTTAATTGTTTTTTAACTTTTGTATTGCTTCTTTTTTTATTATTGTAAGCCACCCTGAGTCCTTCGGGATAGGGTGGCATAGAAATCTAAATAAATAAATAAATAAATAAATAAATAAATAAATAAATAAATAGTACAAGCACATTACAAGAAGGACAAAGAACAATTTGACTTCTATACAAACCAACCAGAGCTAGATAAGATAAGGCCAAGGAGAAGAAAAAAATCAGCAAAATCTATAAATATTTATTAGACTATAAAATGAAGGAGGAAACCATCAAAGAATGCATGATAACTTGGGCTAAAAATGTGGGCCACAATATTAACTTAGACCAGTGGGAACATCTTTGGCAGATAAACTATAGGTTAATGATGCTGGCCTCTTATAAAGAGAATTTCTACAGAATGTTTCATCACTGGTACTTACCACCAGCAAGGCTAGCCAAAATCTTCCCTAACATGACATCCAACTGTTGGAAATGTAACTACGATCAGGGAACTTATTTCCTCATGTGGTGGACGTGCCCACATGCATGAAAATTTTGGCAAAAATTTAGTATTTGGGTAGAGGACATAACAAAACAGAAAGTAAAATTCAAACCAGAATTTTTTCTACTAGGTGTCTTAGAACCAAATATGGAAAAGAAGCACCAACACCTGATCTTGCCCATTATAACTGCAGCTAGAATAAGTTTTGCTCAGAATTGGAAATTGGCTATGACCCCCACAGAAAATATGATAATCAATAAAATACATGAATGTGCTGAGATGACTAGATTATCCAAACTGCTAAAAGATAAACAAGACAGTGAATATTACAAAACATGGTAATATTCTGGTATGACTGGGTAAAGAAAAGGTGATATCTGATGACCCGGTAACATTTGGAAAATAAGGGTGACGTGTAAACAATTGTAAATAAATTATATGTCTCTATATACAGAGTTTAAAAGGACGAAGGAGTTATAATGACAATGCATAACACGCTATCAGAAGGAAAGTACAAGTGTATCTATTGCTCAAACAATGCTGTAAAATGTATATGCATGTTTTAATTTTATAAATATTGAATAAAAATTATTTGTAAAAAAATAAAAAAAGAAAGGAAGGATGGGAAAATTAATAGTAATGGTTATGCAGACTTAGTAAAGTTGGACAGTGTTGAGGGAATTATTTATTTAGCAGAATGATAGCCTTTGGGGACAAAACTGTCCTTGTGTCTAGCTGTTCTGGGATGCAGTGCTCTATAGCGTTGTTTTGAGGGTAGGAGTTGAAGCAGTTTATATCCAGGATGTGAGGGGCCTATAAATACTTTCACAGCCCTCATTTTGACTCGTGCAATATACAGGTCCTCGATTAAAGGCAGGTTGGCAGCAACTGTTTTTTATGCAGTCCTAATTATCCTTGGAAGTCTGTGCCTGTCCTGTTGGGTTGCAGAGACAAACCAGACAGTTATAGAGGTGCAGATGATTGTTCCCGCTGTCAGAAAGTTTCTTCTTATTTCCAAGTTAAATCTCTTCCTTGATGGAAGGCACATTAGTAGTAATTGTTTTTTCTCAGTGAAAGGCTTGCCTCCAGAAGTTGTAGGTGCTCCAACATTGGAGGCTTTTAAGAAGGAACTGGACAACATGGTATGGGGGTCTCCTACTTCAGCAAAGGGTTGGAGTAGAAGATCTCCAAGGTTCTTTCCAACTCTGTTATTCTGTTATAACACAAAGAACAAGAATTGCAAGATTGTGTTAAAACCAAGCAGTTGTGAATAATTGTTCCTCCCAGAAGTGGAACTTTTCATCTTTGATTCTGCAGGACAGTTCGCTGTCGCTCTTAGGACTCTTTTGCAACCTAGGGGTTTTGTGGACCCGGGTACAGCACGGAGACAGCATTGGTTGCACTGATGGATGATCTCCTGAGGGCTCAGGACAGGGGTTTTTCCTCTGTCCTGGTCCTGTTAGATCTCTCAGCGGCTTTCGATACCATCGACCATGGTATCTTATTGCAGCGTCTCGGGGGGTTGGGAGTGGGAGGCACTGTGCTGCAGTGGTTCGCCTCCTTCCTCTCGGGATGCTTGCAATCAGTGTTGGCAGGGGGGCAGAGGTTGACTCCAAGGGCTCTCACTTGTGGGGTCCCTCAGGGGTCTGTCCTCTCACCCCTCCTGTTCAACATTTATATGAAACCGCTGGGTGAGATCATCCGCGGCTTTGGGGTGAAGTATCATCAGTACGCTGATGATACCCAGTTATACATCTCCACCCCAGGTCACATCAGTGATGCCCTCTCCGTGATGTCCCGCTGTTTGGATGCGGTACGGATCTGGATGGACAGTAACATGCTTCGGCTCAATCCGGCTAAGACAGAGTGGCTGTGCATACAGACATCTCGACCCAGTCAGGAGATTCCATTTTTGGTCATGGGGGGAGAGGTGTTACCCCCCGTGGATAGGGCACAGAATCTGGGGGTCCTCCTGGACTCACGGCTCAGGTTGGAGGAGCAGGTGGGAGCCGTGGCCAGGGGGCCCTTTGCCCAGGTCCGGCTGGTTCATCAGTTACGCCCATACCTGGACCGAGATGCCCTGCGCACGGTCACTCAGTCACTTGTCACCTCGCGGCTCGACTACTGCAACGCTCTCTATCTAGGACTGCCCTTG
This sequence comes from Naja naja, assembly GCA_009733165.1. Classification (NCBI taxonomy): domain Eukaryota; kingdom Metazoa; phylum Chordata; class Lepidosauria; order Squamata; family Elapidae; genus Naja; species Naja naja. Next base: position 15,502 of record SOZL01000255.1, on the reverse strand, counting down.
CATACCATCCGGAGGCTTCAGCTGGTGCAAAATGCTGCCACGCGGGTTGTGATGGGAGCTTCCCGGTTCTCCCATGTTACGTCCCTCCTGCATGGCCTGCATTGTTTGCTGGTTGCCCCCCAATGAGATTCAAGGTTTTGGTATTGACATTCAAAGTCCTACGAGACATGGGTTCGGGTTATCTACGGGAACGTCTACTGCCGGCATTGAATACCAACCGCCCTGTATGAGTGCACAGGCAGGGACTCTTCGGCATGCCGTCTGCGACTCAATGTCGGTTGGTGGTGACGCGGGGGAGGGCCTACTCTGTGGTGGCTCCCACCCTATGAAATCAACTACCTCTGGGACTCCGCCTGCCCCCGACCTCCACATCTTCCGCCACGACCTGAAAACTTGGCTATTTGAGCAGGCTGCGCTGTACTGACTCCTCTTGGGGGGGGTTGTTTTATAATTTGTTTTAGTAATTTGGCTTGTTGGGTTTAATTCTATTTTAGGTAATTATTTATTGTGTTGGTTTTAATTGTGAGCCGCCCCGAGTCCGTTTGGGAGAGGGGCGGCATACAAGTCAAATTAATAAATAAATAATAAATAAACTAAACCAATGATTTCAAACCTGCATACATAACACAGTCCATATTTTCAGGGGCTCCAAGGACGAGACCCCTACCCCTTAGAGGCTCCTTTATGGGAGGGGAAGGGAGAAGGAAGCCGCTTTGAGGCTAACTCCTTCTAAAACCCACCTCCTCTGCACCCCCAGGAAAGACTCAGGACCGGCTGTGGGCAGCACCCAGCTCAGATGCACCCAGCTTGCTAAAACTGCTGCAGAAATTTATTATTTATTATTTATTTATTTAGACTTGTATGCCGCCCTTCTCCCTAAGGACTCAGGGCGGTGAACATATAAAAAGAAACATATATACAATAAAAGATATTAAATAAAGACAAGTCTAGAAACGTTAAAAACAATTAAAATTCCAATGCAAACAATACAATTAAAACAACCCACCCCCAGGTCAATCCAGGCCGGCCTGCTGAAACAGCCAAGTCTTCAGGTCCCGATGAAAGGAGCAGAGATCAGGGGCCAAACGTAGATCCGCAGGGAGCTGATTCCATAGGGTGGGAGCTCCCACAGAAAAGGCCCTAGCCCTGGGAACCGCCAGCCAACAATGCCTGACCTACAGTATTCCCAGGAGGCCCCTCCTGTGGGAGCGCACGGGGGCGATCGGAATGTGATGCTGGCAGGAGGTGTTCCCGCAAGTACCATGGACCCAAGCCATTTAGGGCTTTATAAGTTGTTACTAACACCTTGAAGGAGACCCGGAAGGCAACCGGCAACCAGTGCAAGTCGCGCAGGAAGGGTGTAACATGGGAGTATCGGGATACCCCCATCACTGCCCGTGCAGCCGCGTTCTGCACCAGCTGCAACCTCCAAGTGATCCGCAAGGGTAGCCCCATGTAGAGAGCATTGCAGTAGTCGATTCTGGAAGTGACGAGTGCATGAGTGACCGTTCAAAGGGCATCTCGGTTCAGATAAGGGCGAAGCTGGCGAACCAGCCGAACCTGGGCAAAAGCCCCCCTGGCCACAGCCCCCGCTTGCTCCTCCAGATTGAGCTCTGCATCCAGGAGGATGCCCAGATTCCTCACCCTATCCACGGGGGGTAACACCTACCCCCGCATGACCAAAGATGGCACTTCCACTGATCACTGAGATGCCAGTAAGAACAGCCACTTGGTCTTGGCCGGATTGAGCCGGAGCCTGTTACTCCCCATCCAGGCCTGCACCGCCTCCAGGCACCAGGACATCACCGAGAGAGCATCACTGATCTGGTCTGGGGTGGAGATATAAAGCTGGGTATCATCTGCATATTGATGATACCTCACCCCAAAACCATGGATGATCTCGCCCAGCGGTTTCATGTAGATATTAAACAGGAGAGGTGAGAGAACCGACCCCTGAGGCACCCCACAAGTGAGGGGCCTTGGGGACGACCTCTGCTCCCCTGCCAACACCGGTCCGAAAGGTAAGAGGAGAACCACCGTAAAATGGTGCCCCCCACTCCCAACCCCCGGAGCCGCTGCAGAAGGATACCATGGTCGATGGTATTGAAAGCCACTGAGAGATCTAAAAGGACCAGGACAGAGGAAAAACCCCTGTCCCGAGCCCTCCAGAGATCATCCATCAGTGCGACCAATGCTGTCTTGGTGCTGAGCCCGGGCCTGAAGCCCGATTGGTACAGGTCGAGATAATCAGTTTCCTCCAGGAACAGCGGAAACTGCTGAACCACCACGCTCTCAACAACCTTCGCTAAAAAGTGAAGGTTGGAGACAGGATGATAGTTATTTAAAACGGTTGGGTCCAGAGCAGGCTTCTTGAGGAGGGGTCTCACCACCGCCTCTTTCAAGGCGGGAAAAACCCCTCATTCAGAGAAGTGTTGACAACTGCCTGGAGCCAACCATGTGTAACCTCCCTGGAGGCATAAACCAACCAGGAAGGACACGGGTCCAATAAACACGTGGTGGAAGACAGCCTTCGCATGATCCTGTCCACTTCATCCAGGGAGACAGGGTCAAACTCAACCCAGATAGGATCTACAAGACTCGTCGCCACTCCATCATCTAAACCCTGCCAATCAGAGTCCAAGCCGGCCCGAATCTGAGCGATCTTATCCGCCAGATGTAAACTAAATTCCTCTGCTCTGCCCCGCAAAGGGTCCCCCCTCTCCTCTAAATGCAAGAGGGAGCGGGTGACCCTGAACAGGGCAGCGGGGCAATCATCTGCAGACGCGATCAGAGCGAAGAAATAAGAACATCTCACCGCTTTAATAGCTTCCAGATAAGTCCTAATATAGGCTCTTAGCTGGACACGGTCAGACTCGGAACGACTAGTCCTCCATCTGCTCTCCAGGCATCTCCTCTGCCGCTTCATCCCCCGAAGCTCCTCCAAGAACCAAGGAGCCAAGGAAGGTCTGCGGCGAGGAAGAGGCCGCAAGGGGACAACCCGGTCGAGCACTGACGAGGCGGCCTGTTGCCAAGCGGCCACCAGGGTCTTGGCCGGGCTGTGGTCGAGGGAGGTGGGCAAGGACCCCAGGGCCATCTGAAACCTCTCCGGGTCCATCAGGCACCTGGGGCAGAACCATCGTATAGGCAGCATCCCAGCAGTGAGGGGCAGCCAGTTGGAAAACCAGCCTCAGGAGATAGTGATCTGACCATGATAGGGGTAAAACAACCAGAGATCCACCCCCCAGATCACTACACCACTGTCCCGAGATAAAAACCAGGTTGAGCATGTTCCCCCCCTCATGGGTGGGTCCCTGGATCACCTGGGTCAGGTCCATGGCTGTCATGGATGCCAAGAACTCCCGGGCCAAACCAGACGCCACTCCCAGAGAAGGCAAGTTGAAGTCCCCCAGGACCATAAGCCTGGGAAACTCCACCGCCACCCCCGAGAGGGCGTCCAGCAGCTCGGGAAGGGCCGTTGCAACGCAGCTGGGGGAAAGGTACATCAGCAACAGGCCCAATCGACCACCCGGGCCCAACCTCAAGAGGAGGGACTCACACCCGCCTATCTGCAGGACAGTGACCTCCCTTGGAAACAGGGTCTCCCTAATAAAAATGGCTACTCCTCCGCCCCTTCCCTGAGCTCGTGGCCGGTGCAGCACCCAGAAACCTGGGGGACAGAGATCACACAGAGGGACGCCCCCCTCCGGTCCCAACCAGGTCTCCGTAATGCATGCCAGATCCGCAGCCTCCTCCTCAATAAGTTCATGGAGGAGGGGGGCCTTATTAGCCACGGATCTGGCATTTACGTACACCAGCCTAAGCCCAGGGACCACACCTCCCAAGACCTCAGGGGAGCGGGCAGAGACCTGAGCGTCGGAGCGCTCCACCGCTTGTAAATAGCGGAGACGCGCTCCCGGAACATAATTTGGCCTTCTGTCTCGCCTACTCCTGCCATAACCGATCGCCCTAGGGATTATTAATCCCTCCCTGCTCAACACGGACCCCGTGGCCCCTTCACCCCACCCCTCCACTACGAGACCCCTCTCCGGCCTGGATAAACCAGAATCTTCCAACACAGGGTAAACCCCCTCCCTCCTCCCTATCCCATTAAAACACCGAATTAAAAAATTTAAAAGTCATCCCTTAATACCAAATTTAAAATTTAACCCCTTGGTCGCGCCATGCCACCTCTCGGGATCCCAGGATCCGTCATTAAGGTAAGCTGTCGATAACCCAATGGGCCAATTCAAGGACAAGGGCGCAGTCCTGAGGGCCCATAACTCCGATAGCGAGTAAACAACCATAGAACAGTAAATTTGAGTCCTCTTTCACCTGCTTTGGGAAGGGAGGAACCCTCCTTCCTGGGCTGCCTTGCGTGGGCCAAGTTCACAGCTGCTGCTGGATGCCCCCAGCAGCAGCTGTGAACTTGGCCCACGCAAGGCAGCCCAGGAAAGAGGGTTCCTCCCTTCCCAAAGCAGGTGAAAGAGGACTCAAACTCCCACGAGGCATAAAGGAGTTTGGTTCACTCAGCTCAATGGATCTGAGCAACCTGAAGCCACCTGGAGGGCCATTCACTCAACCCCCTTGCAGGGACTCTACCATGGAGTCTTGCAACAGGGACTGAGGTGCCTCTCCAGTGCTGGGCTTAGCTGAGGAGGGCCAGGTCCAATCCTGAGCCCCAAAAGGGACCGGAAGCCCCATGAATCTCCCAAGAGACTCTCCTCCTGCCTCAGCCCTTCCTTCTGGCCAGGACCAAGCTGGGTCGGCTTCACACAACCCCTGAACCCTGGAGGAACAGCCCCCATGTGCCAGATCCAAAGATAGCAAAGCAGACTCAGATCCTGGCATGAGATGCAACCTGGGGATCCCTCCACCCCATTCGCTCCCACCTGCCCTGGGCCACCATAGGGCAGATCCCCCCACCTGGCCTGCAAGGCCAGAGGGAGCCCTGCCACGGGGCACCCCTCTTCCCGGAGCAGGAGGATGAAGAAGCCCCTGGCTGCCTCAGGGGGAAATTGGCAGCTGGGGTCCAGGCTGACCTCCCCTCCCCACTGCACCCCACCAGCCCCAAACGGTCTGGACTGAGGCAGGCATGTCCAGGGCTTATTCATCCAGGTCCAAGAAGGAGGCGAGGAAGTGTGGGAACGCCTTGGAACAGGAACCCCTGGAAGGTCTTCTGCTTTCTAACCATACAGCCCATAGTGCTGATCAGTCGGTCATCCATTTTGATATTGGCTTCTAATTGTGACTTGAGCTCTTTTGCAAATTCCATTTTCAGACGGTTATAAAAATCTCTCAGGGATCAGACCGAGGTCCCTCTAAGATTCCCAGTGAAACACGGAGGCCTCTGGTTGCCCACAGGCAGAAGAAGGCAGAGGCTGATGGCTTTGCCCAGCTTGGAACAGGTGTGTTTTCCCACAAAATCACTTTCCTCCATCTCATCACACAGGAAGTGACACCCAGCCATCTCACAGCCCAACAATGCCCAATTCTGGTATCCAACGTTTTTGAACCCCCCACCACCAAGTTTTATACCCCCAATCAATAAGTCCTGTGGTGAGACTGGAACTCAGAGCCCCCTGGGGATGGGTCCACAGTCCCCCCAGGAATGCATGGAGTCTATGGGAATATTAGAATGCAGAACCTCTTGGAGGGTGTATGAAACTCACCCACCGGGTTTCAGGCCTAAGGTGGGACTCGAACTCCGGGTCCCCTAGTGAGTGGCTCAGAGCCGCCCAGTTGGCTTCGATGTGGAAGGTGGGATTCAAACTCCCCTTCGATTCCTTCCCGCTCATCAGGCACACCCGGCCCCTCCCCATCCAAACAGCTCCTTCAGCAGCTGCATTGTCCTGCTGTCCGCTTGCCTCCCCTGTTCCCATGCAGCCAGGTTGGGCAGTGCCATGCCAGGCAGCCCCGCTCCTGCCTGCTGCAGATGATTGAGGAGCAGGGCAGGTGCCTGGATGGGCTTCCCCCAGGCCCACCTGCAGTGATGGCAGGTGGGGGCTTCCACGCCTCTTCCCTCCCTGGCCACATTGGGGCTCTGTCTCCAGAGGCTGCAGCACACCTGCCAAGGAGAGTGGCCGGAGAACCGACGAAGGGCAAGAATGTCCCCTGGATCTGACAATGGCAGAAGCCCCCGGTGGGCAGGTGAGCAGCCTCTGGGTCTCTGCAGGACCTCTGGGTATCTGCAGGGGGAGGGGAGCCAAAGGCACAGAGCTCTCTCACTTCTGCCCCCTCCCACTCTCTGTACTCTTTCTCCCCCCCACCTTAGTGGCTTCCCTGCCTTTGTCCCTCCTGGCCCCCCTATGGAGGCAGTACTTCTTCCTGGCAGCTGCCTGCCAAGAAGCCCCTGGAGGGGCAGCTGAGGGGCCCTGTGTCCCCCTTTTTCTCCCTCTGCCTCCGTTGAGGGCTGCGCTGAGGCCCCTGAACTCCCGGAGCCCCCAACTTCTGGAACTCCTGCCTGTTGGGACATTGCAGGGAAGAATGGAGGAAGCCCAGCCCATCTTCGATCCCTAAACTACCGACAGCAACATCCAGAGAAGGTGAAGTTTCCTCTGACTGGGGGGGAAGGTTTAAAAAGGGGCAGCAGTCCGAGTGCAGGTGGACCAAAAAACCCCTTTTGTTTGGGTTATGGTGGTGCTGGTTCACCCCATCCAGACTTTCCCAGCATTCACACGTTCTGCCAGTATGTGAAGAGAACCGTCTGACCGAGCAGAGCCCATCTCTGTGCTGCTTCTCTGCATTCATATGGGCACCTGGTGAAGCCATTGGGCGAGGGAATTTGGCATGACAGAGGGTGGGACCACTCGGTCAGGCAAGGCCATCCAGATGATCCTCCAGTGCCCAGAGGCTGAGAGGGTCCAGAGAGAGAGGGAGTTGCTCTCCATCACTTGGAAGGCAGGGAACAGGGTGGGGCCAGGAGACTTGTGGGACCCCACCTCCCCTCTGAGGGTTCCTTCCAGTTTCCCCAAGCCAGGGGGGCGGCACCTCCTGGTCCTGGCCTTCCAATCTTGTCATCCAGGGAGATGAAGCTGCCCCTTTTCCACAGCAGCCCCGTCCCTGAAAGAGGCTCCTTCAAGGGATTCAGCTGAACCCCCTGACATCTCCCCAGGATCTGGAGACTGGGCTCCGATGGGCCTTTGTTGCTGGATGGCCAGAGGAGAAGAAGGAGGGTTTTCCTAGATGTGAATTGTGGGGAATTCAGACATTGGGGGGGGGCAGTTGATTGGCAGCAGAGCGCGAGGTTGCAGTGGCCATGTGGGCGGAGGCTGGTGGGGAAGCGTGGGGCAAGGACTTTAAGGGAGGCAGAGGAGGCAGCAGTTTGTTGCTGGCTGATGGTTGGGGTGGCTGCCCCAGGGTCGAGGGAGAGGGGCTGGGAGAGGAACATGCCATGGCTGTCTGTGGAGCAAAGCCATCAGTCTCAGCCTTCTTCTGCTTGTGGAAGAACCAGAGATATTTGTATGAATCTTAGACTGATCTCAGCCTGATCCATCAGATCTTTTCCTATCTCCTTAAAATAGAATTTGCAAAGGGGTCATATTTGCAATTAGGAGCCATTATGGGACCTCAACATTGATGACCAACTGATCAGCAATCTCTGTGGTGAAGCCAAGCTGACCACCTTTAGCATGCTGGTCTTCTGCAGTGTCTGGGTAACTTTGTGCCCAACTACCTGAGCACCAAAGGGAAACACATGGTGGCTGTGCACATCTTCTCCATCCTGGCCTCCAGTGCTTGTCTGTTGGGCTGCATCTTCATCCCTGAGTGCCACATTATCCTTCTGAGGCCAGACCTGAACACAAAGGAGCATCTCACAGCCAGAATAAGTGTAAAAACATGAGAGATAATAGCATGACATTGAAACACTTCTGAAACTTCCTTTTATTTGAAAGGAGATATATTTTACATTTAAGATAGCATGCAGAAGAATATCGTATGCCTGTGTTTGAAATGAGAAATAGTTCAATGTTCTGTTCCATCTCAATAAATCTCACTAAAGAGAACTCTGTGAAAATATTCACAGGAATCATTCAGAGGTCCTCCCCTCCCACAGGGGACCTATCCCACCATGTGCATCCTCACAACCATAGGAAGGACCACCAGGTACCCCGGAACCATTTTCTGGGCTAAGGTTAGGGCGGGGCAAGATCACACCATCCACCATGTTGTGGGCAGTTTCACCATCTCAGCTACAGACTTTACAGCCCACACTTTATTAACAAGTCTTACATGACCACGGAAAGACCACACAAAAAGAGTAAAGGAAAAGGGGAAAATGTACCAATTCTATAACTTTCTCCCTATTTACCCAATGGTACAGTCCACAGGCTGTCACTTTCCTGCCTCTCATCCAAAATTGATATTGTTAGAAAAGATGGGAAATGAAGGCCTTCATTCAGCATGAAATTCCACTTCAGACACAAGGAACTTCAAAATCAGCCTCAACTTAGGATCCATATATGGAGTTCTGATGTGAAAGGACAGCCCTGCCCTTAACACTAGTCAGGGTTCAAGGGTTCCCTTGGCTTCCTTGCATTTGAAGACAGGCAGCCCCACCGTTAAGGACAGCAACCAAGACTAGAGTGTTGCCAAACTCCATCGCTCTGAGTGACCTTCCCCAGCCACATCTGGGGACAAGAGGCCATGCTGAAGGACAGCAGAAGTCAACTCCCTGGTTTCTGAGCTCCCTTCATCCAGCATCACTCTCTGGACATGTCCTGACAGGAAAGATGCACAAACACAACAAAAGTGCCCTTGGGAGTGGATCTGTGATTCTTCACTCGCATGCTTTTTCCAGTCTCTCCACTGCACAGAGGAACTTTAGGATCCCAAGAGGAGAAATTATGTCTCCCTGTAATTATGACCATCCAGAGCTTTGAGGTCTTATGCTACTTCTCCAGTGGCTGCCTTCCATATAGAAAGCAGACTGAAGTCCCATGAATGATGGACCTCCTGCTTCTGCTTCTGCTGGTGTCCATGCCAGTCTTTGGGAAGCGTGGAATTAAATGCCTGCTGAGTTTGGAGCACCATGATGAAAATACTCCATTGAGCTTTTACAGGCCAGGAGACCATCTTGTTGGTATATTCCACACTGTCGGCCCAATGTTGCAAACATCTTGGCTTTTCAACATGGCTCCTTCTCTTCAGCCTGATCCGTAAGTCATTAAGGGTAATTCAGGAGCTGCATTCCTTCCATTTGCATTGCTAACACTCTCCTTTTCTTCTTATTTCATTTATTCCTATATTGCAGCACTTGTCTGATTTCTTGAATAATTTTCATTTCTATGGCTTCTCTCTTTTGCCTATTTTGTGAAAGAGACTCAGATCCACAGATGGCACTAAAAAAAACCATGAAAGAATTCCAGATTATTTTCTTCTTCTACCAGTTCATTACTCTAATTCATCCCTTAAATACTGGATTTTATTTACAGTAGTGATGCTTGCTTTTGAATCAATAGAGTCTAGTTAAAATTCAGTACGATTGTGGGACAAAGAGGATTTAATTTTTTAAAAAATATTTGTTGTTGCTTTTGATTATAATAATAAACCTTTTTTTACAATAGGGCATCTTATACTTTTATTAAACCCTTACAATCAATTTTAGCCATTCAAACAGTCAACAAGAACTCCCAGCTCCTGCACAATCTCACACTTGGCTATGACCTCCATGACAACTATTTGAGCCCTTTACGCACTTCAGATGCCTTGCTGGACATTCTCTCCACTGGAGAAGCCAATGTCCCCAACTACAGCTGTGGAAGGAAGGAGAACCTTCTGGCTCTTCTTGATGGAGCTAGAAGGGACATTTCCATCCAGATATCAACATTAGCAGACCTCTACAAAGTCCCACAGGTGTGTGTGTGTTTCTCTATTTTGGTGTTTTGATGCAACCATATCTTTTCCATGAAATTCAAAAGCTGTTTTTACAACATACCAGCTATATTTATAAACAAAGTGACATCTATAAACAATTACCGCAAGTTTGTCTAATAGATACTGTGGGTAAAATATATGCCATGTTCCTCTTAAGTAAACTTGAGATTGGGTAGAAGAAAAGTGCATTCCTTGAAGAAGAGAAGAAGGTTTTAGGAAGAGTTAAAAGCTGTATAAATTTGTATAATAAGTAAGAAATCAATTAATAATGTAATATTTTCAACAGATTTGTCCTGAAATATCTAACCACAAAATATGTCACTTGGGTAAACCACAGTTTGCTGGCTTTCTAGATGTTAGTGCAGCATTTGATACAGTAGAGAGAGAAACATTATGGAGGAAATTGACTGCCCTCAAAATGGAGCTCAGCCTATTGGCCCTGATCCAAGCCCTTTCTCCAAGCCCTTGTTTGAGAGGGATGCTTGGGCTCAATGGAGCCCTGAGAAGAAGGATCGATACTTACCAAGGAGGAAGGGAAGGGGGCATATTTGAACCCTTGTTATTCTCTCTCGATATTAATTACTTGCCTGCACTAAGGAAGGATTCTGAAATACATATCTCTAACATGCTAAACGCATATTAGAACACCATGGTTTATTATCCACAAAGAATCCAGGCTATTGAAGAAGAGAAATATGTAATCACCCTCAGTAAGTTTGGAGCAGTGAAATGGATCAGCTGCTACCAACACACCTTCCAAATTTCCAAGGATTGAAACCAGAAATGCTTATAGTCTCCAGAACAAAAGGTTACCTGACTTAGAGGGCCATGAATTAAGGTTTGGATGGCACAGCTACTTATGGAATGATAAAAGTAAAGTTAATGTTGATTTTAATAATCAAGTTGTTAGACGTGCCACACTAAGAGTTTGGAACAAATATAAAACAAGGTTCTGTACGAAGCTACCCATTTGGGCGTCACCCTAGGAAGCCTTTTTTTAGAAAAGAAATGGTGGTAAATTCTTTATTTCCAATAGTTCTCTCTTTCCATATATCTTTAATATTCATTTCTTCTATCATTTGAAAGAAGGACTTGGGTAGCTTTCTTCTAATTTTCTTTTTAGTTCTTTCAGATTTGTAGTCAAGTTGATCATTAATTATCCCATTGAAATCTCCCATCAGAAAGATATTTGCATAGTCTAATTCAATCACTTTTTGATATAATTTCTTATAAAATTCTTCTTGATTCTCACTTGGTGTATATTGCTATCAAAAGCATTTTAGTATCGTTACCATTATCTCCACTATTAAAATCCTCCCATCTTCATCTGTATAAATCAATTCTGCAATAATTGTATCTTTAATATATAGAGCCACTCCTCTTTTTATATTGAGCCAGTGATGTAAATAGCTTTCCTAACTTTCTTTGCCTTAATACATATTCATATTGCTTTTAATATGGACCTCTTGCAGACAAATTATATCAAATTTTAATTTCTCTAATTTGAAATATTTTCCTTCTTTTGGCAATTGAATTGAGTCCATTTATATTCATTGAAATCAATTTTTCCCTTCCATTTTAAGTCTTATATATAGGTTGTTTTGCTCTAGTCATTCTCACTTCTTTTTGTTCTCTAGGTAAACCGCCTACTGCTCCAAGTTGTTCTTCTTCTTCACTTATCATTGCACCTTCCTTTGGAAGTTCCACAATCAATTCTTCATGTCCTCCATTTCCTCTTTTCCTCTGAAGTAGCCATCATAGAATGATTCTGCCTTCTCCACTGTGTCAATTCTATGTCTTTGTTCCGCCACACAAACAAGAGGCCTTCTGGTATTAGCCATCTATAATTTATTCCTCTCTTCAGTAGTTCTCTGGATAAAAGCATATTCTCCTCTCCTCTCTCTTTCTTCTTGGTATCTGTTTCAGTACCGTGACATCTTTATTGTTGTGCTTCAACGTCTTATCTCTGACTGCTTGCAATATTTGTGATTTAATACTCTTCTTAGTGAATCTAATATGAATTTCTCTTGGAAGTTTATTCCTCATTGCATATCTTGTAAAGACACGAAATGTTTCATCTATTCCATCCCTCATCTTCTCTTCCGTTATTTCTAGCAGTTCTGCCAGAATCTGTGTCATTTTCTCCAATAAATTTTCACCCTTCTCTTCCTCGACATTTTGGAATCTCAAATAGAATTCGATCTATCAATTTCGTTCGCAGAGATTCATTATGGTCACTCAACTTCCTTCTGGTGTTGAAACTCTTCATTTCCTTGTCTCTTTATTCTTGCTGCTCTTCAACTTTCTTCTTCATCCTCTCACGTATTTCTCCATTGTTTGCTGTAAAGCCCTTATATTTTCATCTGTCTTATCTAACTTCTTTCCAATCTCACCTACTGCTTGTAGAATCTTCTGTATTGCCTCTTCTGTTGTGGAACTGTTACTTGTGGAATTGAAGATCTACTCATTGTTCGGAATTGTCAGCACCAATTCCAAAAGGAGGGGAAAAAGGAATGAAGGCCAATAATAAAAATAAAAATAAAATTAGTGTTATAAGAAGGAAGGAACAATCCTGTCGTGGTGATGGGAGTTAACTTCTCAATGTGACCTCCTTCTGCCTAATTGTTGCTGCGCTCTGAGATTCAAGGTTTTAGTGTTAACATACAAAGTCCTTCATGACATTGGTCCTCAATATGGAATTAAGGGACTTCTTCCGAGTCAAACACCGATTGTTGAGCTCATAGGCATCCTGTTCAATGCCAGCTTGCTGTTCCTCCTAATTTTTCTGTTGCTAAATCACTGCCTTTGAGCTCCGCCTGGCCCCGACCTCCGAGTTGAAACCTGGTTATGAAAGGGCGTGACCCTTTGGGGATTATAAATAACTCATTTAAATATTTGGGCTTATAAGATTTAATTGTTAATGTATTTATTGTTTCTTTTAGTTGTAGAGGAGATGGCTGCTATAAGTTCAAATAATAAATAAATAAATAATAACAAGAAAAAGGAAAGAAATAGTAAGAGGAAGAAAAAAGAGGGATTCATTACGTATCAATAATATATCAATAATTTGAAAAAAAGTAAAATTTGAAAACTAAGAAAAGAATGTATAAATAAAAAAAACTTGAATTAAAGGAAAAAGGGAAAGAAAAAAGAAAGGTCCAATAATTGACCATCTTGTTTCCAATGTACAAAGTGAAAAACCAACTCTCAAAAGAAAAAGGCTGAAAATTGAAAATTAGGAAGATATCAATAAAAAAATAAAAAATGAAAAATAGTAAAGTAGTAAAATATCCTTTAAGAATAACAAAATATATTTTTAGGGGCTCAATTATGAAAATTAAATTCCAATAATAAAAAGCCTTGGCAAGAAGCAATATCACTCTTTATTCCATTGCCACTATGCAAACCAGAGCTTAACAAGTGAAAGAGAAGATAGCAGCTCCTGTTTTTGCCTCTCGAAGAAATCCAGTTCTTTTTATTTTAAAACTCTCCAAGTCGCTTTTACTCTTTATTCCAAACTGCAGGCTCAAAGATATTCCAAGAGCACCTGTCCAGCACTTTCTAATCAACAGAGCCTTGGATACAGTCCTTGCAAATGTATATGGTTGTATAAGATAGCGAGCCTCTAGGTAGCAATATTGTATCTCTCAGCCAACTTCACTTCCTTGCCGATGGCTCCCAAATATATCACTTCCTGTCTCATTCAAAACAAGAAGGACAGAAAAAAGCCTCAGCAGCCATTTCTTATATGCAAAATGAAAAGTAACCAAGTCAAAATAGCCAAATTACATTAGAGCCCCCAGTGCCCAAAAAGAAAAAGAGAAAGGAGACAAAGTTCAAAAATATAAAGGTATTCAAAAACTCCCAAGAAGAAAGTGGAGGGAAAGTCTTTAAAGCCATGAAAAGAAAGAAGAAACAAAACTCTTTACTTTCAAGCCTGATTCTCTTCCCACCTAATCCATCTCGCACTCAATTTCACACCATTAGAATTACTAGGGTGTTCCCAAAGGGTTAACAGCAAAATGATCTCACCCACCGACAAACTTCTTCCGATCTCATTCCTCCGGAGCTGTCACAGCTTCTTCAGCCCATGGCTGCCTCAGCGCGTTCGGGTAAAGGGGCTGTCCTGGATCAACCAGGGACTTTGCGGCGTCCCTGGGATCAACAGATATTCATATTATTATGAACAAGCAAAAGTTTGTGATTTGATGTTAATGCCTTATTTTACTGCAACAGAGAGAGTCAGAAGTCAATGTTTCTTTTTCTTTTCTTATCCTCCCTCACTTCTCTTACAACTTTTCCTCCCCACTGCTTTTCTATTTACTTTTGTATTCTGTATTTTACAATATTTTATAACTCAATAAAAATGTTCTAGAAGAAAAAAGAAACAAAATGCCTAAATATCTTAGGGCGGTGTATACTTGAGCAAGATTTCATCAGCTAAACACTATGGTTAAATATCAAAGATTTAACTAAGTCCCTTATAATTAACAGACTTTTATTTGTGGAGCTCCAAAGACAGCACATGTAATACATCTGTAGGTTGAATGTCAATTGCAGAAGAAAGAGTAAGATCAGAGTCTTGGACTGCACATTAGATAAACAACCGATTGGGAGACTTACGTTAAAGCAACATATTTCGTGTGCAGTCAGAATTCAAATATTTATATAGAAACCAGACCTTCACTGGAACAAAACAGTTCAGTTGAAATCTACATAGGAGTCTGATTGCAGTAAATTATTGGAGTAATACAGAAATTGCATTTTTATTCTTTGTCTTTCTTGAATTTCATTTTTATATACTATGTTGTAAATGTTCTGTGTTTAAAATTCTGTTTCTTGATATTGTTGGATTTATTAAAAGCTAATATTTTGGACTTGATTTGACCCTAAGTATAACACAACATTCTTCATTGTGTTTTCAGTTCAGTATTGAAACTTCTTCAGAGGCTTTAAGTGAGAAACGTCATTTCCCCTTTTTCAACGAGTTATTCCCCAAAAGAGGATTCCAGTACCCATCAATTATCCAACTCCTTCTCCACTTCAGATGGAACCTGATTGGTCTCTTTGCTTCAGACACAGAAAATGGAGAGAACTTCATGAGAATTTTACTCCTATGCTTGTCAGGAATGGGATTTGTGTTGTTATATCACAACAATTCTCAACAACTGTACCTACAGCAGCCTTCAGGGAGGCCCTCTCTAAGTGGAGACAAGTCCATGTCTTTGTTCACTTCATGGAATTAGATTCCATTCTGGACAGAATTCTTCCTTTCCATTTAACATTTGAGGATTTGTTTGGACCCACTGAAGGGAAAGTCTGGATCCTCACAAATTTTGTACACTATAAAATAAACAACCAAGGACTTCTCAAATATATTCATAGTATTTGGAACTTTGGATATCTGGAAAAGAAAGGCCAGTGGATGATGCCTTTGAGCCCTATTTCTTTGTGGATGATGAATTTGTAAATCATTCTTTCCGCTGTTTTCTTCACAAGCACATCTGTTCTGTCAAAGGCCGCAAAAGATGCACCCAGAAAGCCCCAGTGGAGACCCAGAGGAAAAGGCACAGGATCCGGAGGAAATGACCGCCATTTGTACAGTGTCATTCAGACTTTGGCCCAGGCA
>SOZL01000254.1:0-21390 GCA_009733165.1 Naja naja | reverse complement strand
TATTTGCATGCACGTAACATTTTAAGAGCCTGAATCTAGCAGACATATAATTGATAGTTATTGCCTCCTGATGCATAATATTAGTGTTAGATTTTGCTCATTGTGACACTACTTTGCAAAAGAAGGCGGAGATTCAGTTTAAAAATTATTATTCTTTCCAAATTAATGTCCTCAATTTTGCATAAGATTATAAAATTCTCTATACCGATAAAGTTCAAAATCTGTGTTTAAAATATCCTACAGGGTTGATGAAATTTAGTCCCAACCACACCCAAGCTCTGATATTATGGATGAAAACATTAAAAATGCTATAGAAGTAATTTTTTACTTTTATTTTTTAAAAAACCTTCAGAAGTTGGTGGCTGATTCTAACTCCTTGTTTCTCTGACATTTTATGTTTTCTTTCATTTCATCTTCTCAGCTACAGTGAGTAAAAGCGGCTATATTTATGTCTCTGCTTCCGGTCCAGATGGGACATTAATAGATATATACTCCTGCAGCTGCACACAAAGAATATTTATAGGTTGGGTCTTCTCTCCTCTCTACACAATCAGTTCTGTTCCATTTTGTTATGTTTCTGGTTTTCATTGTTTTTATAAATCAGAAATGGAGCTTACACCTCTCTTTCTCTCTTTCTCTGCAACCTTCCTTTATTCCAAATCCAATGGCTTCTATGCTAGCACACAGCACCGATTCTCCAGAGGATTCTGAGAACAGGAGGTGAGTCAAAGGTGAGTCAGAGCTGCAGGGATTTTGTTTGATTCAGGTTTATTAACTCGAACATACACGCTCTTTTTTCAAATTTGTTTTCTCAGCCCGTGCACGTTGCACCATTGCCCAGTGCCATCAGTCCTGTGGAGAGCCGTTTGTAGTGGATCTGAAGGCATCTTTAAAATGAGATGAAGGCAATAGGCAGGGGGGGAGCAAAAAAACTTTTAATAGCTTAGAACCAGAGTCTCGATGTTTTCTTAATATATTGAAATATGTGCTGTATATACATGGCACATTCCACCTACTGAAACATTTGCTGGAACAACTCACAAATGGGAATTGCTCCTTTAATTCTTTTCCTTGCCCCACTAACTCCAGCCTGATATATCATCTCATTCTGTTTTTTTTCTTCCCTCCTGCTAATAAATGTGAACAAGGCTGGCCTATTCTAAGCAGGAAGTTCTCCTCTCGGTTTCATAGTTATGTACTGTAATATCCTACACTTCATTTCATTTCTAGACGACATTTTTCTTCCTGAAGCACAATTGCGTTAATCTCTGTTGCTGCGCATTTTGCCTGTCAGCAGAGTAATACATTTCAATACAGGTGATCCTTGACTTATAGTAGTTTGTTTAGTGACCGTTCAAAGTTACCAGCGGCACCGAAAAAGTGAGTTATGACCATTTTCACACTTATGACCATTGCAGCATCCCCACGGTCACATTTTCAAAATTCAGAGACGGCTTGGCAACTGACTCATATTTATGATGGTTGCAGTGCCCTGTGATCACCTTTTGTGACCTTCTCACAAAGCAAAGTCAATGGGAAGCCAGATTCACTCAACAACCCTGTTACTAATTTAACAAGTGCAAGGGTTCACTTAACAACTGTGGCAAGGAAGGTTATAAAATGGAGCAAAATTCACTGAACAAATGTCTCACTTAGCCTTTGGGCTCAATTGAGGTCGTAAGTCAAGGATTGCCTGTACAATAAAAACTTTTCTCCAGAAGATGGGCTTTGGCCTCTTTCGAAAATTCTACTTCCAAAAACACACCAGCAGAAAATGAAAATCTGATGTAGTTTCTTAATACCTATCTCTCATTGTTCCTCCACTTATCTCCCCACAACCAGTTCACCTTAGGGCTTTCTTAATAGAGTCCCAGTGTTACCTTATACGTTTGTTGAACACTGCAGCAAAATATGAAACCCAGCTCAGGTTTAATTTATTTTTTTCATGCAATAATTTGATCCATCTAAGCTGTGAGACTGACAGCAACAGCCAATGGACTCTGCTGGAGTTCTTCTCAGTGGTATAATAAGCAGTCAGAACAAAGGCATTGAGTGAGCTTACATGTCTGTTTAAATCTTCACAATCTGTTGAAGGCAATCATTTGGATACTTCTTGGCTCCTGTAGGAATAATGTAGTCTTGAAACATTCATCAGTATTATTATAAATCTTTATATAGGTGGACAGCAGCTGAGAGTAGAAACTTGCCTAAGCTCAATGACTTCCTGATTGTTTCCCATCTTAGTCATTAGTTGACCAAGCGACTCTAACACCCAAGATGTCAGGAAAGAACTGATTCCCTCCAAAAGTCATCCGCAAATTATAATTTTGTTTTGACATAAGTGGAAACATTTTAAATGCATGTGGAATGCTTAATGATTTTTAATCCAAATAGTCATAATCTTCTAAACTGTATTTAATGTTAAGTTAACCTGAATAATCATCACAAGCTTCAGAAAGTATTGACTAAGTGTTCAGAATAATGATTGGGATAACTTTGTTTTTCTCGTAGTGATATTTTTAAAGTCTTCAGACCCTTTGCAAAAAAAAACAACAACACCCTCACACATATAAGAAGTTCTGTCCACAAGTACAAAGTAAAACCATGTGCAACTGATTGTATAGCCTGCAGCTAAACACTTCCTTCAAAAGTTTTGCCCAGTTTCATTATTTACTCATGTCTCAAGTGAATCATGCAAAACTATATTTTGGCTCTTAAATCATCCTTTCCCTTTCTTCCCAGCAGGGTGACTGTGCTTCAGGACTTGATGGGTAGAAGAAGACGAGGGAGGAGGTAAAGGAAATAATGAATTCACTCCACCCTTCCAGGCAGAAGGAAAAGTGCTAGTAATCAGTCAGATGCAAGAAGGTCAAATTAACAATAACAAAAGGTACAGTATAATGAAGTGATGGGTGTAGCCCTGACATGGATGCCAGAATACTTTGCCAGCAGAAACAAGAATGAACAGCTAGGTACATGATGTCACTGTGAAATGAATTTTAATTTCCTAAATGCAGGTGATTTTCCCCTTAGAAGACACGTTTGTCCCATCAGTGAATAAACTTAATTTCAGTCCTGTTTCATCAGTGTGAGAACTTATCTTATTAAAGCTGAACAATATAATTCAAATGTATACGGTTTCTGGATATGTTTAAAGGGAAGACTATGGGAATGGGCTAGAGGAATACATTGTGTGGATTGGCAACCATTTTACTGCATCTGGATTCAGGTGTTTATTATTTATTCAAGCAATTCAAGACCATCACATATATGAGCTCTCCTCAAAGCAGGTCTATCAATTGCTTTCAGGATAAAAATGACTCCTACTGAGAACTTACGTCAGAGATAGATGGCCTGGTGTTCTTCATAGTTTTTGTATTGCATATGGATGAACATGTTTTCCCATGTGAACTATGTACTCTGAACTTTGGAGATGAAGAGGAAGATATGCTTGCAATATACACATGTAGCACATAGACTGAACTATTAATCCCTAATAGAATTGGGGACTGAACTGAATTCACTTTTAGTTCCTTACAATGTCATTCTTTATTTATTCTCTGTTGCAGTTCTTTGGGTTTTCTCTTTGAATTCCCCATAATTCCTGAGCTGCAATATGTTGTAGCATTCCCTCCCCCAAATCCTGACCCCTATACTCATGTTCATGGGACTCCTTGCAAGAAGTCTTATGCTTTGTGGCATTTCTTGGAATTATCATATGACCACACCACAGTACATGTCTCATGAGATAAATGAGACATCTTGGAATCTCTGCTTCATTGACAGATCATTTTAAGCATCTGTTTTTAATCCTTTCATTTCCACACTGTCACCAGTTAAGGTTTGGAAGCTGATCATGTGTGACAAGGGCATTCTGTGTGTGTATATATAATGCCTCTGAGACAGACCCACAGACACATGCACAGAGGCACTTATATTACAATGAGATAAATGAGTTCGATACTCCATCGTTACTCTTCTTTTCACGTTTTTAAAATATAGTTAGGAGACAAAACAACACAGTTCTCAGTACCCCAACAATTTGAATTGAAAAGAATTCATCTGAAAACAACAAATATAAATCAATCTAACACATTCCAAAATCGAGTATATTTTACAGGGCTGTGCAGCATTTCAGATTTGAAGAGGAAAAGGTGATTTGGGGCACACATGGGCATATGGATCATGCCTGTTGGCACTTGCATAAATGAAACAGGTCTTCTTGGGAGCAGAGGCAGCTATGCTGGCCAAGGAAAAGACAAAACTTTATGAGGTTGTCAGAGGATATGACATGAGCATCCCCTCAGTCATCTTTTCCCCTTCAGATATGGGTAACCATATCTATACTAGGAATATGCGTGTTTTGAAAATGATGGCGAATAAGCGATCTAGACCTCACACAAGAGCATTAATTAAAACAGCCTCTCTAATTTTCAGCCTCTAACACAAGCATAAAGCAACATGTGCTGCTATACAGAATTGATTCACTGATTTTCAAAGCATTAGCAGCCTAACTTTATTTAACTAGTATCTGTCTCCTTGCTTTTTCTGTGAAATATCAGTCTCATTTTCAGGTAATCCAATTCAGGTCTGACTTTTATATGACAGACAGAAATGCAGAAATAGAAGAAAAATTGTATCATGGCACAACAATCCCTCCTCCCTCTTCTCCCCCACCCTCAATTTATTGGCTTCCATTTTTATGTGGAGAAAGAGAGATCAACAATGCAATCATGCATTTGCAGCTACTGTAGGTATTACTGGACAAATGAAATGTATTGCCTTTGCAATTCTACGTTAAAGCCTCAGGAGACATGTTGGTGTTTAGTTTAGGAGGGTTGGAGAACATAGAAAAAGGAACTGTGGGGTTGACACAACACTCTGTGCTACAGCAGAATGGAAAGATAACACTCTGTGATGAGTGCCATCATCTAAGCTATACAGTGGCATAGTGGATGGCACCAGTGGCAGTGATTACTCTGAACACACAGTTGATAAAACAGGAAATAACAGAGTATAGGGACATGAGCTTATCAAAAACTGGGGTATTCATTCAAAGAGCACCTTTTTCCATTTCAATAAAGAAGGAAGGAGAGGGAGAATTGTTAAAACTATCCATTGTCTTCCTTAGGAAATCAAAATATTAGTATATTTGTGCGGACATTTGATTGTGGGGTCAGAGACAACTTCCCTAGAAATGTCATGTCTGTTCCTTTTATTATTAAATGCTTGGCTGAAAACAATTTGTCTTTAAAGAATGGGGATAAAACACAGTGAAATCTACTGTCTGCTATAAACTAGTGTAATGAATGGGAAGGTCTGTTTTTCCTCACAGCTCTATCACACTTTCTCTTACATCCAGCATCAAATTTGCCATGGGAAGAAAGAATGGAAACTCTGTGTTTATCAGAGGAAGATCGTCATAAATTAGTCAGCAATGAAACATACTGATAGACATTAACCTAGAAACCAAAAGAAAACGAAGAGCAGTATTTCAGCTGCCCCTTTAGTTTCTGGAAAGATTGGAAAGAACTGAAATTGCTGTGCAAACATGACAGAGGAAGGAAGTCTGCAATGCTTCAATTACAAAAAAAAATTCCTCATTTAACCAAGACAATTCATCCTCTTCAAATGTATTCTGGACACAACAAAATTGTGCAAGGTTACAAATTCACTTAACTCATTGAACTATTTCAACGTTCAAAGTATCCAGCATCTAGTATGACAGTGTAATTAATACCCGTTAGTCTAAAATTTAAAATATTGTGAAGTGCAATTAATTGCAACATTATGGTTTCCAATTAATTTAACTATTTCAACTGAATTTTAAGGATTGATTTCCTATAATAAAATGGTATGAGATATATGTATAGGTATTGTGTGTGTGTGTGTGTGTGTACACAAATGTTTAAAAGAATGGGTTTGTGTTTAAAAGAAAACATAAAAACTAACACAAACTTATTAAGAATAAAGAAAACAAGAAGTGAAAGAAAAGAAAATGGACAAAATTGTAAAAAGAAAAGATAAAAGGAGACAGAAATTCCCAATTCCTTTGCATTTTGTAGTATGAGTACAAAAATGATCTCTTATTCTATGACTATAAAAGCTCACTTTTTCCTATTATCCAATTTTTCCCAATAATCATGAAAACCACAAGTTATGAGTGCATCTTTTCCCCTTTCAGGCAAAAAGTCTATAAAGGGTTTCCCATTAGCCTAAAAGTAGATATAGACTTTTCGCTAATCACGGCAGTCAATTCAGCCATCTCTGCAAGTTCTTTAACTGCAGGGAGCCAATATGGTGTGTTGAATATTTTGTAGGAGGAGTTCCCTGCAGTCTGACACATTCTGGAGTAGAAATGTAATTGCTTTCTGCACACACCCAGCTTGCAACTGAATTGAGCTTTGTTGTGCCACTCCAAAGCTGTCAAAACTTGGTAAATGTGAGTTGAACTGAGAGCCAAGTGCATACTGAAGCAATTAAATGCCTGCTTTACTACATGCCAGATGTTACACCCATGATCCATTCAACATACATTCTTAGCATGCTAGATTTGGGCTATGAATTTCTCTCTCCTCTCTCTGTCTCTCTTACTTTCTCTCTCTCTTGGCAGAGTTGTGTGTGTGCAGTACTAAGCACAACTGAACTATAGAAGCACATGGGAATTTGAAGGTATTAATTCCAATCTCTCGGTTCTTCAGTTTATATTATGTACTGTGTGAATGAAAAGACCAAAATGATAATCAGCATAAACATATTAATTACTTCAGTGTATTGTTTTATAAACTCCACTATTGAATTTAACTTTTTAACCCTTTTTTCCCATAAATTCAATAGCGCCTCAATTTAAATGCACATCCTTTCCCCAAAGCTACAGTACATCACAGAAGTGAGTACACCTCCTCATATTTTGTAAATATAAAAATGAATTGTTGCTCTACATAAAGATGGCCTAGGCTATAAGAAGATTGCCAAGACTCTGAAACTGAGCTTCAGCACAGTGGCCAAGATCATACAGCGGTTTAACAGGACAGGTTCCATTCAGAACAAGCCTCACCATGGTCGACCAAAGAAGTTGAGTGCCCATGCTCAGCGTCATATCCAGAGGTTGGCTTTGGGAAATAGCCATAGGAGTGCTGCCGGCATTGCTGCAGAGGTTGAAGGGGTAGGGGCTCAGCCTGTCAGTGCTTGGACCATACACCACATGCTGCATCAAATTGGCCTGCAGGGCTGTCATCCCAGAAGAAAGCCTCTTCTAAAGATGATGCACAAAAAAGCCTGCAAATGGTTTGCTGCAGATAAGCATACTTAGGACATGGATTTCTGGAACCAGGTACTGTGGTCCGATGAGACCAAGATAAACTTATTTGGTTGAGATGGTGTCAAGTATGTAACCAGGTGAGGAGTATAAAGACAAGTGTGTCTTGCATGGTGTCTTGTTTGGGAATGTCATGGTCTGGGGCTGCATGAGTGCTGCCGGCACTGGGGAGCTACAGTTCATTGAGGGAACCATGAATGCCAACATGTATTGTGACATACTGAAGCATAGCATGCTCCCCTCCTTCAGAGATGTTAGATTTGCATGAAGAGTCAGACGCGGAGTGCTTCAGTGAAGAGTTTATTAGTGACTACAGCTCATAACAGACCTGATTTGGCTGGTCTGTGGCTGCTACTTATAGCCAGCAGCCGCAGTTGCCAGCCAATCAGAGTGCAGGGTTTTACCGCCCTTTTTAAACCAATCATTTCTGACATTTTACAAGAACAGTTCAAACTTAACCAATGACATTCAAACCTGCATACATAACAAGAGACTGGGCTGCAGAGCAGTATTCCAACATGATAACGACCCCAAACACACTTTCAAAGTGACCATTGCCTTGCTAAAGAAGCTGAGGGTAAAGGTGATGGACTGGCCAAGCATATCTCCAGACCTAAACCCTATTGAGCATCTGTGGGGCATCCTGAAATGGAAGGTGGAGGTGCACAAAGTCTCTAACATCCACCAGCTCCATGACATCATCACAGAGGAGTGGAAGAGGACTCCAGTGGCAACCTGTGAAGCTCTGGTGAACTCTATGCCCAAGAGGATTAAGGCAGTGCTGGAATTTTATGTGGTGGCCACATAAAATATTGACACCATTTGGACATTATCACTTAGGGATGTACTCACTTTTGTTGCCAACAGTTTGAACATTAATGGCTGTGTGTTCATTATTTTGAGGGGACAGCACATTTACACTGTTATAGAATAGAATAGAATGGACTGGACTGGACTGGACTGGACTGGACTGGACTGGACTGGACTAGACTAGACTAGACTAGACTAGACTAGAATAGAATAGAATAGAATAGAATAGAATAGAATAGAATAGAATAGAATATTTTATTTATTTATTTATTTATTTGGTCTTGTATGCCGCCCTATCTCCCAAAGGACTCAGGGTGGCTCACATCATAAAAACACACAATACAAAAATTAAAATTACTTAAAAAATTATTAAACCCAATTCAAACCAAATTATCTAAGACCCAAAAGATGCTAACATTATAAAACTAAGAATCCCCCCTCAGTCCAGGCCAGCTTGTTTGAGTAACCATGTGTTTAGGCCGCGGCGGAAGGAGCAGAGGTCGGGGGCCAACCAGGGGCAGCTGGTTCCATAGAGTGGGCGCTCCCACAGAGAAGGCCCTACCCCTAGGGGACGCCAGCTGACATTGTCTGGCCGACGGCACCCCAAGGAGACCCTGTCTGTGGCGATGGGCATTTAATGCTGGCAAGAGACGTTCCTGCAAGTACCCTGGTCCCAAGCCAGATAGGGCTTTATAGGTAAGTACCAGCACCTTGAATCTTACCCAATGCAACTCACGCAGGAGGGGTGTAATATGGGAGTATCGGGACACCCCATCACAACCAGCTGCGCATTCTGCACCAGTTGAAGCCTCCGCATGGTCCGCAAGGGCAGCCCCATATAGAGAGCATTGCAGTAGCTGACTCGGGACATAACAAGCACATGAGTGACTGTGTGTAAGGCATCTCGGTCCAGATAGGGGCACAACTGATGCACCAGGTGAACCTGGGCAAATGCCCCCCTGGTCACGGCTCCCACCTGCTCCTCCAAACTGAGCAATGTATCCAGGAGGACACCCAAGTTGCGCACCCTATCCACAGGGGTCAACACCTCTCCCCCCATACCTAATGATGGAACATCCTGGATCATCCGAGATGCTGGTACACACAGCCACTAGGTCTTGGCTGAGTTGAGCCTGAGCCTGTTCCTCCCCATCCAGATCCGCACTGCTTCCAGGCAGTGAGACATCACGGCGAGGACATCACTGAGTTGGTTTGGGGTGGAGATAAAAATCTCACCCCAAAACCACGGATGATGTCACCCAGCGGCTTCATGTAGATGTTGAACAGGAGGGGAGAGAGGACTGACCTCTGGGAACCCCACGAGGCGAGGAGTCGACCTCTGCCCTCCTGCCAACACCAATTGAAAAGGACCCGAGCGGTAGGAGAACCACCGCAAAATGGTGCCCCCCACCCTCAACCCGCCGAGGCGTCGCAACAAGATACCATGGTCAATGGTATCAAAAGCCGCTGAGAGATCTAATAGGACTAAGATAGAGGATCTCTCGGGCCCTCCAGAGATCATCCATCAGTGCAACCAATGCCGTCTCTGTGCTGTACCCGGGCCTGAAACCTGATTGGTATGGATCTAGGTAATCAGCTTCTTCCAGGAACCCCAGGAGCTGACGTGCCACCACGCTCTCAACAACCTTTGCCACAAAGCGAAGGTTGGAGACAGGATGAAAGTTGTTCAAAACGGCGGGGTCCAAGGCAAGCTTCTTAAGGAGGGGCCTCACCACCACCTCCTTCAAGATGGCAGGGAAGGAACCCTCACTCAATGAAGCATTGACAACTGCCTGGAGCCAGCCTGGTGTAACCTCCCGTGCAGCATAAACCAGCCAGAAGGGATACAGGTCCTAAACACAGTAAACTCCACGATCCTCACTTCATCTGGAGTCACAGGCTCAAACTCATCCCAGATCGTATCAACAAGACCCAACGCTACTCCCTCGTCAGACTCTAGCCAGTTGGAGTCCAGACCAGCCCGGATCTGAGCGATCTTGTCCAGCAGGTGCTGACTAAATTTCTTGCCCCCCCCTGCACAGGGTCCTCCCTCACCCCCTGATTAAGGAGGGAGTGGGTGACCCTAAACAGAGCGGCCGGGCAATTCTCTGTGGACACAAGAGCAGAGAAGTAAGTATACTTGGCCGCTCCCATCGCCACCAGATAAGTCCTCATAAAGGATCTCAACTGGGATTGGTCAGATTCAGAATGACTGGACCTCCAACTGCTCTCTAGGCCCCTCCTCCGACACTTCATCTTCCGGAGCTCTGTGGAAAACCAAGGAGCCAACCGGGATCTGCATCGGGTCAGGGGCTGCAAAGGGACAACCCAGTCAAGAGCCTCTGAGGCAGCCTGTTGCCAGGCGTCCGCCAGGGCCTCGGCCAAGCTGTGGGTAAGGGAGGCAGGGAACAACCCAAGCACCGTTTGAAACCTCTCTGGGTCCATCAGGTGCCTGGGACAGAACCACCTGATTGGTTCCGTATCCCAGCGGTGAGGGGTGATGTACTGGAAGTCCAGCCAAAGAAGGAAATGATCGGTCCATGACAGGGGTTGACTAGTTGGTGATCTCCCACCCAGATCATTATACCACTGTCCAGAGATAAAAGCCAGGTCAAGTGTGTGCCCCTCCATGGGTTGGGCCCTGAATTATTTGGGTCAGGTCCATAGCTGTCATGGAAGCTATGAACTTCCGCTCCATACCCGATGACCCACCCAGGGAGGGAAGGTTGAAATCCCCCAAAACCATAAGTTTGGGGAGCTCAACCGCCACTCCCGAGAGGACGCCGAGCAGGTCAGGCAGGGCTGTTGTCATGCAGCTGGGAGATAGGTATGCTAGCAACAGACCCAACGGACCCCCAGGGCCCAACCTCAGGAGGAGAGACTCACACCCACCAATCTGCAGGACAGTGACCTCCCTCGGACAAGGGACTCCTAATAACCACCGCCACGCCACCACCCCTACCCTGGGCCCGAGGTTGGTGTAGCACCCAGAAACCTGGGGGGCATAAATCACACAGAGGGACTCCTCCCTCTGGCACCAACCAGGTCTCCGTGATGCAAGCCAGGTCCGCGTTCTCCTCCTCAATCAATTCACTGATGAGGGGAGCTTTATTTACCATGGATCTGGCATTGACATAAACCAACCTCAGCCCAGGGACCTGATCTCCCGTACCCCCAAGGGAGCGGACAGAAACAGAGGGGTCAGAGCATGCCACTGCTTGCAAATAGCGAGGCAGCTCCCAATACCGATACTCTCCATTTCACCATCTCCTGCCATAGAATAGAATAGAATAGAATAGAATAGAATAGAATAGAACAGAACAGAATAGAATTCTTTATTGGCCAAGTGTGAATGGACACACAAGGAATTTGGTGCATAAGCTCTCAGTGTACATAAAGAAAAAATAAAATACATTCATCAAGAATCATAAGATACAATACTACTTAGTAATAGTCATAGGTTACTAATAAGCAATCAAATCATATTAGGGAACAAATAAAACCATATAAATTGTAAAGATACAAGCAACATGGTTATAGTTATAAGTTGGAAGAGATAGGTAATAGGAAGGACGAGAAGAATAATAGTAATATAGTCTTACTAAATAGTTTGACAGTATTATGGGAATTAGTTGTTTAGCAGAGTTGTTTAGCATTTGGGGGAAAACTGTCCTTGTGTCTAGTTGCTCTGGTGTTGTAGGATGTAGTGCAGAGTCACGTTAACAGCATCATCTGTCGATCTATTTGCTCAGGAGGCAAATTGTAAGGAGTGTAACAGCTGATCCGTGATGGTCTTCAGGTAGGCCAGTACTAGCCTTTCAAAGGTCTTCATAACGATAGATGTTAGAGCAACTAGTCTGAAATCATTCAGTTCCTTGATGGAAGGTTTCTTCGGCACTGAGATGATAATAGAGCATTTGAAGCAAGAAGGAACATAACACATCTCTAGTGATTTATTAAAGATGTGGGTGAAGATGGGAGCCAGTTGATCAGCACAAGCTTTTAAACAAGAAGAAGTTATCTTGTCTGGGTCTGGTGCTTTTCCTGGCTTTTGTCTGTGTATATAAGCTGTATACTCACTACTTTACATTATAGCCAAGTGTCATTTCTTCAGTATTTACAAAATCTGAGGGGGTGTACTCCTGTGATATACTGTATTGGCTGTATTCTTTGATATTGTTCCAAAATATTTGGCGCCCTCACATCATGCAGCTTTACCCAATTTACCACTGGCAAAATGCTTAATACGATTTTGAGGTCTCCTTTAGACAGCCCTACAATATTACTTTTGCATCCGAAGGGCAAAGTAATATTTTACTGAGTTTTATGATCTGGTTCCAGAATATGTCTCTAAGTGTTCACTTCAACAATATATAAATAAAATCAGCATGGCTGACATAAGATTGCTGAGACATGTCATGGGCCAAATTCTCCATACATTTCAGTCTTTAGATTGAATAGGACTGAAAACATTGCCTTTTCTTTGTTAATTAAATCAAATCAACCCAATATTCCAAACACAATTGTTCTAGATTTATTTGCCATCCATCCTCCCCCAAATATTCGAATACCTTAATACAGTTTGTGCTTAGAATCAACCTCCTCTTGCTTTTTCTCATGCTTTCATTATAGTTTAGAAACAGACTGGTATAAATTCCTTTAAAACTAACCTTAATTTCAGGAAGTCGAATTAAGGGTACCACATGTGTTAATTCAATCAAGATCAAATGGCCCATCAAGGACAGATGGGATAGTTTATCAGGATCCATTTTACAGTATACATTTAGAATGATAGCAGGAAATCCCATGTTATCACTATTAGGAGTCAGGTGGGATCAAGCCTTCACATATATGATCCAGTATATGGCCTGAAACCACATTATGACCGTTTACCGCCGAAATCTGATAATTGTATCTTTAAAAAAATCTCTGAGTTTTGGAAAGAAAGCAGAATATTCAAGTAGCCAACTGATGTTATTAACACCCTGTTGTTTTTATGTATTAGTGTAAAAAAACCAGATGAAACTGCCACAGATGGTAATGTGTGAAAGTTAATGGTGAGAATGTTACACTTTAACAGGTCTTTATATTATATGACTGATACAATATAATACTGTAAATCATGGAAGTTTGAGATAATAAAGTATATTTTGGCCTTCTAAAAATTCATCAAAACTGTTGGCAAGATGGATATTGAGGGAGAGAAACACATAATTTATCTTGAAAGAAATAATATCCTGTTATTGTTAAACACTGCTGGGACCTCATTAGTGACTATAAAAACATCACCTGCCAGTTATGTAGGGTAATAAATCTATAGTGGCCAATAAATGAGGAATAAAGAGGGACAGGAGAAGAAAACAAGGACTAAGAAATATTATTTTCTCCTACACACAATTGTAAGATAGGGCTCTCCATATTGCCTCATCAAGAGACTTCCAGAAATAAGAGATTATGAGAATTCAGTATTGATAGATAATAGTTACTGATAACTGTGTCCATTTGTTCTCAGTAACTTCTATAAGGGACCTCCTGGGCAGTAGCCCTCAGCTGTATTGCAGAAAGTTGCAATAGATAACTATAAATTATCTTCTACTAAAATGCCTCCCCATTTTTCCCCCAGGTATGGTTTATTGGATTTTTCAACACTGGGTGTGGGGTGGGGAGGTAGATACGGGTTGGTTCTCTTTGTAAATTTAAGAATGTACCATTTGTAGATTTAGATTTAGCAACTTTCAGAAGACTGTGTATAAGAATTTAGACTGAAAAAGGGCTAGAACTCAGGAAAAACTCAATCTGGAAATCTAGTTGAAGTAAAAATAAATTGGATCAGATATCACTGGAAGGGGATCAGCTTGAGTCAGTTACATTTCTATGCTGTCTGATTGTCCAACTTCTCTGAGAAGATCATCACAGAAAACAATTTATAATAGAGTGTATGATAAAATAGACTAAGAATGTATACTGATGGAACAAGGAGAATATATATACTACATATATATTCAATACACTGATATTATATATGATAATATATATGATAATATATATTATATATGATAATATATATTATATATGAATATATATTACAATATACTGATGGAACAAGGAGAATATGTGACTTAGAGGACTGAAATATACATTGTTATAATTTGAAAGAGAAGTTTTGAAAGACAAAAAAAGTCTAGACCGTATAAAGTTACAGTCGTTCAGCAACCATTGGAAGTTACTACCGTGTTTCCCCGAAAATAAGACACTGTCTTATATTTTTTTTGGCTCCCAAAAACACACTAGGTCTTATTTTCGGGGTAGGTCTTATATATTTATGGTGCCAAATAGTGGGTGTGAGTGTGTAGGGGGTGTTTCACGGTGCACGGTTGCTCCCTGAAAAGTCTTCCTGGAACTGGAGATTTACACTAGGTCTTATTTTCGGGGTAGGTCTTATATTAGGGCAGGTTTAGAAAATAGTGCTAGGTCTTACTTTCGGGTAGGTCTTATTTTCGGGGAAACACGGTATATTGCTGAATGGATAGTAGTTACAACTGATCCTCAAAGTTGCCCTCTCAGCCCTATAATGACATGATCTGATGCCTGGCAACTGGTAAGAACTTATGTGATTACCATTTTCAACCTTCCTTGCTGGGTTCCCCAGAAAATCAGAGAGGAAGCTAGCAAGGAAGGTCACATATTGCTGAGGTAAGTCTCTCACACTCATGTACCCTCTCCCATTTATGCACTCCCATGCACCCTTGTGCACCTCCCAGCAAGTGCAGTACCACACACTCTCTCCCCGACCTACATTGCATTGTTGCACAGCCTCCCTGACCCACACTGCATCTCTTGCACACCCCTCAGATTCTCATATACCGTCCAACTTATGTCTTCCCTGACCTTCAATTCCTCTCTTGTGCTTCCACCTGCATCTTCACACACCTTTGTCATGACCAGCTCAGACACTGAGGAAATCAGAATTGACAGACAAACTATCTGAGTAATTGAATGCAGAAGCTGTATTCAGGGGTGGGCTGCTGGGGGTTTGCAGGGGTTTGAGAGAGCCCCTAGCTAAGATTCTGTGCAGTTCGGAGAACCCCCAAATCCCACTCCTGGCTGGCCCCACCCACCCCACCCCTCTCAGGAGTCCCCACGCAGCCCGTTTTGGATGCAGGTAAGTTTGCACGTTCAGTGTGGGTGATTCTGTTTATGCTAAGAACCTTATGGGTGAGCCTTCATGGATTCATGCTGAAATAACTCAAATCACAGGCCCTCATTCTTACAGGGTACAAACAGAGGATGGAGTCCTCTGGAGCAGGCACATTGATCAGCTTAGATCCAGGTTACCTCAGGAACATCGCAATTGTTCCTCTCTAGCTCCCATACCTAATGCTTTTTCTAGGGGAGGGGAGGAACATGAGGATAATCAGCAAACAAGAATCAACCCCATGTGTAACGAGCCATTATGACAGGAACCATCCCAAAACCTGTCACAATGCCAAAATCCATCCTTAGAAGTGGAAGATTGTACATCACTACCTGACTTGGGTGCTGACATTGGGCTGGAGATGGGTTGGGAGGAGAGACCAGATTCTAACAATCAAACAGGGTCTTTCACAGGAAGTCCAACTAGGGAAATGTCAACAGACACATTTCCCTCTCACTGGGTGAGAACGTTAAAACTTCTGAACCACGAAGGTCTCAACGTACGCAAGAGCCCCACCTATTTAAAAGAATACATTAGATAGGTTGGGGTTTGAGTATGGACTGAACCTAGTGGGAGGGGTGTTATGTATGCAGGTTTGAATGTCATTGGTTAAGTTTGAACTGTTCTTGTAAAGTGTCAGAAATGATTGGTTTGAAAAGTGCGGAAAACCCTGCACTCTGATTGGCTGGCAACCGCGGCTGCTGGCTATAAGTAGCGCGCAGACCAGCCAAATCAGGTCTGTTATGAGCTGTAGTCACTAATAAACTCTTCACTGAAGCACTTCGCGTCTGACTCTTCATGCAAATTTAACAAATGGTAACAGGTAGCTTCAGGATTGATCTCTCTAAGAGAGGTAGTCATGCTTTATGACCACATCACTTAGTGATGGAAATTCTGTCCCAATTGCCATGAAAAGTTGAGGATTACCTGTACTTCAAATTTATGTTATGAGAAACATGAAAAGTTTTTAGGAAGGACTCAAGAGGTAGACAAAAATTCCAAATCCTGTCTAAATACCTGGCTGACTGTGCAATCAACTATAATTTTTATTAAACTTATAAGCCACCTCACTCTCAATGTCTGGTGATTCACAATAACTAGAAGACCATTTATAATAGGATCATTATCAAAATGCCAGCATGATTAAAGAGCTCTGCAAGACAGCTGAAATTCTTCACTCTTTGAAATATGTTTTTACTGAAGTTCTAATGGTCACTTCTATAAGTATTATGGCAGCTATGGAAAAGACAGGCAAACTTTTTGGCAAGATCTTTATAACCCCCTGTTGAGACAATTATAATGTATAATGTGGGTGTAGTTCGGGGTTGTTGTTGTTTTGTTTGTTTGTTTTTTGTAAATCCACTATGTGTGAAAGTAGGCTTCTGAAGGATCAGACTGATTTGGAAGGACACATACTGTACGTATTTTTATTTCCATAAATATAAAGACACTGAGACTTCATAAAACTGTGTTGCCTCCCAATAGATATAATCTGCTACTAGGAAAGGGCTTATGCTAATTTTAGCTAGGCTGGGGTGCACGTTCATCTAATTCTCAGAATTTCTGAGAATATTGGGATGTGTGTGATCAGTCCATATTGTTCCCAGTAGTGGAATTTGATTTAATAAGAATATCAACCTTAAAGATTTACATAATTTGATTGTAGCTAGTAAGACAATGTGGTAAATTATAAAGAATGAGACTATGGACTCTGTAGTGATGCTCCAAATCACAGTATGTTTTCCATGGTTTGTCAGTGAGGTTTAAGAGAAAGTGAACAATCCTTCTTTGGATAGGGGAACTTTGCACAAGCATTTTCAAAGACCAAATAAGCCACATATCAAAGAATCATTGGGATTTAAGTCCAGCCCTAGAGAGTATTTCTTCCACAGGAAAGAATAGAATGGAATGGAACAGAATAAAAATAGAATAACAGAGTTGGAAGGGACCTTGTAGGGCATTTAGCCCAACCTGCCTCAAGCCAGAGACCCTACACCATTTCTGATAGATGGCAGTCCAGTCTCTTCTTGAAAGCTTCCAGTGATAAAGCTCCTACAACTTCTGAAGGCAAGCTGTTCCATGATTGATTGTTCTCACTGTCAGAAAATTTCTCCTTATTTCTAGATTGAATCTTCTCTTGACCAGTTTCCATCCAAGACTGACTGACTAAACAGAAGAGATATATACTGCATTGATTTGATGCTCAGCATACTAAAGTAAGCCTACCAGTTCTAGACTGCAAAAATTGAGGCAACCATTAAATGGCAGCAAGGCAAAGATAGCTTTTTCTGTAATTCTTTCCTATCATTTAGTGATGTATGTCTACAGCATGGATTTTATAACTCTAATTGTGATGGAATCTCCAGCTGGCTCAGAGGGAGGTGTTATGAGTGGGACAAGCTTAGAGTCTTTGCACTGCAGAAAACAACATAGGCCTGACTTCCCCCAGGAAATTTGAAGCCTTTTCTGACCGACCCGAAGGGAATGCAAGTCAGTCTGATGATGAGATTATTTTAACACAGATAAGTAACAATAAAGCTTTTGCTTGAGACTATTCACAAGTGGTTCTGGTTGCTTGCCTGACATTACTATTGGTAGCCATACCTTACCAAGCTTATGTTGTTTCAGATCTTTTCATCAAGAATTTAGTAAAATATTATACAGGCTTTGAGGACTTTATCTGCTCTTTGAACAATTCCAATATAACAGTAGTTTAAGACTGATGGTAAATTATATCTGCATCAAATCAATGGGGTACCGTTTTCAACGGCAGCAGGATCAGATATTCAATTTTCTTCAGAGAGATGTTTCAAGGTTTATTTGTTTATCCCACCTTTATTATTTTTATACATAACTCAAAATGGTGAACATGTTTAATACTACCTTATCCTACATTCCCCATAACAACAACCCTATGAAGTTGGGCTGTGAGAGAGTGACTGGCCCAAAGTCACCCAGCCAGTTTTCATGCCTATTTTCATGGATTAGAAGTTACAGTCTCCTGATTTTAGCCAGGTGCCTCACGCACTAGACCAAACTGAAAAGGGTTTATTTTTCTCTGTCTACAAACAGAATACAGTATATAAAATTCAGCATGAAAATAAAACTAAAAGAAAGAACACACTGCCAGATAATTCCAGAAGCAGTTCGAATCCCAAATTGTTTTCTGTGGTGCTACATGGATGCAAATTAATATAGAGTAACCAAGATAACCAAGAAAGGATGTGCATTTGTAATTAGGTGCAGTTAGTTCAACATGCCATATAAGCAGAAATATCTGGACTCCTTATCTCACTAAATGCTTGCTGATTTAAACTTTAATATATCCTTCCTTAGGATATATCCTTCCTTCCAGATAAGTTAGGCTACAACTTCTATAAGTACATGTCAACTGAGGCTATAAGGAGTAAATGGCCCTGAAAAATTGGGAGACCACTTTGAGAAACCTTGCCTTAATGCTTTGCTAGGATACCTGTCCTGAACTCCCATTCCTCTGTGTGCTACACATTGCCACAAACAAAATTTGCAAACTGTGTCACTGGAAGCAGAAGAAAAAATATATAAAAGTGCTAAACATAGTCTTGTTGGGTCAAAACAAGGCGTATCTAAGTCCACCATTTTATTTCTCAGAGTGATCAAACACTCTTTTAAATCTCTGATGTGCTTAAAAGCAAGCAATGGAAAGATATCTTTGTTTGCCCCCATCTCACCCCACTCAAATATCCCTCAAATTCAAAGGTAAAACCAAGTCTCAGAAATATTAACTTTTGATAGATCTGTCCTCTACATATCTATTTTTAAAGGCATCCAAGTCTGTGGCTTTCCCCATATCTTGTGGTGCCAAATTCCATAAGTAAATAGCATATTATGTGAAGACAGCTTTCTAGACAGCTTCACTGAATTACCTTAGTTTCAGTGGTGGGATTCAAATAATTTAACAATCGGTTCTCTGCCCTAATGATTTCTTCCAACCAGTTCACCAAACTGCTCAGAAAATTAACAACTGGTTCTCCCGAACTGGTGCAAACTGGCTGAATCCCACCACTGCTTAGTTTTAATGTTTTGAGAGAGGGGAAGTGTTTTCCGTGCATTCAAATCCAGAAATTATTACAAAAGATGAACAATAACCTATAGTTGACCTGGAAGACTTTTCCCCCTCTTTCCCTGTTTGTAAAAAATGTGACTCATCTTATTTAAGCATGCTGTAAGTCCTATATCAAGGTAGCAATATTATCATTTCTTGCCTTTGTCATACTTTTGTCTGCTACTCTGAACCATTCCAGATGTGCTTCCTGACAACTGAACATGGTCAGCATGCTCATATACATTTTGAATGTTTTGTTATGTTATTCAAATGATTGCTATCTCATTTTGGCTACCTGTTAGGACTTTGTTCCCAAACTTAATATTCATCATTGTTTTATTTCACATGTTATCTAACCAAGGATGAGAAATGTATGGTCCTCTAGATGTTTGTTGAACAGTTGACGAATATTGGGTTCCACATATCAACATATGTTATTTTACTAAAATATTTATTTATTTATGTTTACTAAACCATCAGAATGTATGACTCATAAATATATGCAGAAGCTAGGCAGAAACTAGATGATATTGAACTATATAATATATCAACTGTTTTCAATTCCTGGAATTAGTAATGGGCAGACAGAAATTGTAGACAGCAATGTTTCCAAAAGATAGATTTTTTAAAAAAAATTTTTTTTTATAAAACATGTAGAGTTTTTAAATTGGGTGTACATAAATGTTTTCTTTTCAATTCATATTTATATGCCGCCCTTCTCTGGAGACTCAGGGTGGCTTACAATTTTTCGGAGCACAACCCAATGCGCTCAGCAATAGCCTTCATTCCATTGCATATGCCTTCTTATTACTAAGCAGCATTTTTACAAAGTCAGCTTATTGCCCCCAACAATCTTGGGTTATGTTAATAAATGAATGCATAAATAAATCCCATATTTCATCAAGGTCAGTCTCTATAGGCTCAAAGGTGTACCTTTTATACATTTAAAAGCATTTCATTTAGAGAATTTATACTCCTTCACATGCCCAGAGATTACTGAATGAGAATAAGCTGGTTCACATTATATCAGATGGCACTGGACTGTTTTTAGCAACAAGCAGTGCCTTTAGATCAAGCTCTGGCAATCCCTAATAGAATATGTTTTGTGTTGCAGAACTGTATATTCATGCTTCTTTTAAAAAATAAAAATAGGAAAAGAATAGCTCTGCCAAAATTAAAAAGCCATTCAGGAAAGAAAATAAGTCCATTGTCATTTTTAGCCATGATGATCATTTTTGAAAGAATTCCTTCTGAGATTTTAGAGCTATCTCAGACACCTAAGTTCTTTCACATGTATAGATACTTGTGTGCCTGAGTTTGGTAGCTGTTGCTTGGCATTTTAGTCAGAAAGGATGTTGTGCCTCTGCAGTGAGCAAAGGACCATTGCACTTGATTGCACAGTTATTTGCACCTTAATTTCTTTGGTAGCCTTTTTGTTAGAAATAATACCCCAGCATTATCTTGTATAATACAAATATCACGCAAATCAGGAACATGGAAAGTTATGAATCTATTTCAATGTAATTATAGAAATAAAAGTAAACCCTCCAATCTAAATTCCAGTAATATCCATGAAGCTCTGGATTTCCTTAGGAACATTAGGATATTCACTTACCTTTTAAGGAGGACAGGCAGTACAATAAGAGTATTGAGGTTTGGTTTACATTGAGGGTCACAGTCAGTTCTACGCAGACCCATAAAGCCTCAGTCACTTGTAAATTGGGGTCAAGAACCTATCTGGGTGGAGAAAACACAACCAACGTTTTCCTGAAATCTTTCCTGTGCCAGGAAATAGACACCACACCCACGACTCCTCCAGCTGAGCCAAGGTGTTCCAGGGACACAGGCAGCAGTGCAAGGCATGCCTCTGGAAAATACTTTTACAAAGCATATTCCGTCCCTTAAATCTTCCATTGCACATTGCTCAATTAAATTAGGGTGCTCCTTAAAATAAAGTAAAATTCAATAATAAAAAGGAATCTG
>SOZL01000253.1:0-10164 GCA_009733165.1 Naja naja | reverse complement strand
TATCAGAGTGCAGGATTTTCCTGCACTTTTTAAACCAATCATTTCTGACATTTTACAAGAACAGTTAAACTAACCCAATGACATTCAAACCTGCATACATAACACCCCTCCCCACTAGGTTCATTCTATCAAAACCCCAACCTATCTAATGTATTCTTTTTTTAAATAGGTGTAGAGCTGTGGTTCAGAAGTTTTAATGTTCTCACCCAGTGAGAGAGGAAATGTGTCTGTTGACATTTCCCTACTCGGCTTCCAGTGAAAGAAGACCTGTTTGATTGTTACATCTGGTCTCTCCTCCCAACCCATCTCCAACCCAATGTCAGCACCCAAGTCAGGTAGTGATGTTCCAATCTTCTTGTAAGGATGGATTTTGGCATGTGACAGGTTTTGGGATGGTTCCTGTCGTAATGGCTCGTTACACATGGGGTTGATTCTTGCTTGCTGATTATCCTCATGCTCCCCCCCTCCTCCCTAGAAAAGGCATTAGGTATGGGAACTAGAGAGGAACATCGAACAACATGATGTTCCTGAGGTAATCTGGATCTAAGCTGATCAATGTGCCTGCTCCAGAGGACTCCATCCTCTGTTTGTACCCTGTAAGAACGAGGGCCTGTGATTTGAGTTATTTCAGCAGGAATCCATGAAGGTTCACCCATAAGGTTCTTAGCATAAACAGAATCACCCACACTGAATGTGCGAACTTTGCTAGTGGAATCTAGTGGTGCGTTGGGTGCGTAAGTGGGATGAAGGCGGTCAAGGGAAGACCTAAATTTCCTACCCATCAACAACTCTGCTGGGGATAAGTTAGTTGATGGGTTAGGAGTGATGTGCTGAACACTAAGAAGTTTTTCAACTTTCTCAATGATATCCCCAGGACCCAATTGCTGAAACTTTTCCTTGGTAAAACGTACCATTCGTTCAGCCCGCCGTTAGCGAAGGGTGCCCAGGGGCTGTCAGGGCATGTCTGATACCCTGTTGTGCTAGATAGGATTCAAAAGGTTGGATGTAAATTGAGGGCCATTGTCAGAGACAAGAACATCAGGTAACCCGTGGGTTACAAAAGTTTTTGAGCTGTTTGATGACAGCATCAGTTGTGGTGGATGC
Source organism: Naja naja (assembly GCA_009733165.1). NCBI lineage: Eukaryota > Metazoa > Chordata > Lepidosauria > Squamata > Elapidae > Naja > Naja naja. The sequence continues at coordinate 9,060 of SOZL01000253.1, read as the reverse complement.
CATAGGAATGACCTCTAACCATTTGGAATATGCATCTACTATAATAAGAAAGGTGTGCCCTCTGGTAGGGCCAGCGAAATCAATGTGAATCCTAGACCATGGGCCCTAGGACATTCCCATTCCTGTGTGGGGGCGAGAGGTGGAGCAGGCCTGACTACCTGACAGTTGGGACAAGATGCAACCCAGTTTTCAACCATTTTGTCAATACCTGGCCACCATACATAACTCCTGGCCAATCCCTGCATCCTTACAATACCTGGATGACCCTCATGTAACATTTCCAAAACCTCTCTTTGCAGTTTTGCAGGAATAACCACCCTGTTACCCCACAAAATACATCCTCTTAATACAGATAATTCAGTTTGCCTGGATTTAAAAGGTTGGGCAAGGTGAGGTAGATCTTGAAAAGGCCAACCTTTTTTTTAATGCAGCCTATAACAGGAGCCAATAAAGTGTCTTTGGCAGTCTCTCTGCAATTTCAGCAGCATGTACTGGAAGCTTGGCAACAGTTTCTAGGAAAAAGGTGTGCGCCTCAAGTTCAGCGTCCTCAGTGTGAAACGGAAGTGGGCAGCAACTCAAGGCATCAGCATGGCCAATGTCTTTGCCAGGCTTGTGGTGAGCTTGTATGAATTAGCAGCAAGAAATTCAGTCCACCTCAGCATTCTTGGTGACAGGATAGTGGGTGTAGGTTTGTCTCCTGCCACAATGCCTAACAAAGGTTTGTGATCTGTGACAATGGTAAATGTTCTCCCTATAGATACTCGTGGAATTTCTTGACAGCTGCAACAATTGCCAATGCCTCCTTGTCCGATTGGCTGTAATTCCTCTGCTTTGGTCAAAGTGCGAGAGTAAATGCAATAGGGGCTTCCCTCCCGCTGGGAAGCCTGTGGCTCAAAAGCCCCCCCACTCCAAAAGGGGATGCATCACAAGTCAGTACAACAGGTAAATTCTCAGAGAACTGTATCAGTACAGCATCAGACGTGATTAGTCTTTTAATATTGTTAAATGCTGATTGTTCCTTCCTGCCCCAGAAAGGACATGAATCATGGTCAAGAATAGATATGGTATGGGCATCTGCAGATATGCCCTCCGATATACAGAAAATTCAAATCGAAAGTGGGACCTGGGCGGATCACAATCCATTGATAGTTGCTTGGAAAGGACAGAGGAGAAGATCTAGATGGACACTAAATAACATGATTTTGAAAGAAGAAGAATTTAAAAGAGAATTGAGACAGAACTTATCTTTTTTTTCAAGGAAAACAGAAAAGAAGATACATTACTACAAACTCGCTGGGATGCAATGAAGGCTTATACAAGAGGTTTGATAATTGACTATATAAGGAAAAGAAATATTAAATGGAAGCAGACACTCAAAATATTGGAAGATGAGTTCATGAAATTGGAAAAAGAACTACAACAATCACTGCAAGGGAAAGATAATAAAAGGAAAATGGATGTGATTAAACATAAAATGGCTTTAATGGACAAGGAAGAAGTCGCTCAAAAGATTAAAGGCGCTAAACAAAATTACTTTGAAAATGCTAATAAGCCAGGAAGATGGTTAGCGTATAAAATTAGAAAGGAAAGAGAAACAAAGAAAATTAGCCAATTAATAGATGGAAAAGGGAATATACAACATGGGAATGACGAAAAGAAAAAAATTATTCAAGACTACTATGAAAAACTACTCCCAAGAAGACATTCTAGAAGAAAAAATTGAACAGTATCTACAAAAGACAAGATTACCACAGATACCTAAAGACATTGAAACAATGTTAGAAGGGAACATAACCATGATGGAATTAATAGAAGCCTTGAAGAAACAAAATACAGGAAAAGCACCAGGTCCAGATGGTCTACCGGAATTTTACAAGACCTTCCAGGAAGTGTTAAGCGCCCTTCTAGAAGTGATGAATGAAGTGCTGCTAAAAAGAGAATACCTGAGACATGGTTGGAATCCTTATACCTAAAGAAGAAATGGACCTACACAAGTTAAAAATTATAGACCTATCTCATTGTTGAATTCAGATTATAAAATCTTTGCTTCAAATTTGGCAGAAAGAATGAAAAGATATTTAAATGAATTTATCCACACGGATCAAAATGGATTTTTGCCAAAATGACAAATCAAGCAAAATGTGAGAATAATTTTAGATACTTTGGAGTATTATGAAGCACACCCTGAAAAACAGATGGCACTGATGTTTTTAGATGCTCAAAAAGTATTTGACAATGTGAACTGGCGGTTTATGATATTGCAAATGATGCAAATGGGCTTTGGAAAAAACTTTATACAGGCTATTGAGACAATATATAATAATCAAACAGCGAAGATATTGGTAAACGGAGAGTTGACAGAATCTATACGGATAAGAAAAGGAACTAGACAAGGTTGTCCTCTCGCCCCTGCTGTTTGTCTTAACATTAGAAGTGCTGAATAGAGCCATTAGAGAAGATGAAGAAATAAAAGGAATGAAAATCAAAAAAGAAGAATATAAACTACAGGCGTTTGCAGACGATTTGGTATTCATACTAGAGGATCCACTTAAATCAGCACCTAAGTTGATAGAACAAATAGAAGAATATGGAATGGTGGCAGGTTTAAAAATTAATAAAGACAAAACAAAGATCCTAACAAAGAATATGTTAGCAAAACGCAAGAAAGATTTAGAAGATCTATTAGAGATCCAGATTGCAAATAAAGTTAAATACTTGGGAATATATATAACGCCAAGATGCAGTACTTTGAAAGAAGACAACTACATAAAACTTAAACAGCAGATAGCGACAGATCTTGAAAGATGGGAAAATATACAATTATCTCTTGTTGGTAGAATATCGACAGTTAAGATGAATGTATTACCTAGAATTCTATATTTATTTCAGACAATCCCAATTAGACTTGGGAAAGAGTACTTTGAAGACTTAAATAATTTACTGCGCATGTCCAGGATGGCGGCGAGCTGAGGAACGAGCTCCGGCGGGGAGGAAGTCGGTTATGTCCCTGGGGGCGTGCGGGGGTGCATACCCCCCCTCCGAAAATCCTTTGAACTCCCAGCGGAACAGCTGGGGAGTCTGGCGCCGGAGCGAGCTCTCTCCGTTGGGAGAGTCACACGCAGTAACGCGGCGACCTCCGGGATGGCCCAGCAGTCAAATGACGAGGCGAATCGCCTTGGGAGCGGGCGGCCTCAGAAGCGGCCTGGGTAGCGGAAGCGGCAGAGGCAGCGGCGATGGGGCGAGGCACCTTTGAAGTGGTGGCTTTGCCCCTGAAGCGACAGCCCCGCTGGCAGAAGCGACGGCCCCCCCCCAACATCCAGCCCATCTTCACACAACATCCAGCCCATCTTCAGTGGCCCCTGGGGATTGCCTCATTGTCCCCTGAAGTCACTTGGAGCAGCGCCAGAGATTGTTGGGGACCTGGTGCTGGAGCGCCAGGTGACCGGAATATTCTTGTGGGCCAGGTCGAATCACATCTTGGCTGAGGGAGTGGCTGAAGGCCGCGGTTCGGATTACATCTATGAACCCCCCCTCCCCTCAATTGGGGAGGGTTAGGATATTGATCTGTTGGTGCTGGCTCTATTCATGGCGCCGATGGCAAGGGTGGAGATGGCATTAGTGCGGATCCAGGGCCAGTGTGGTGGCCGGAGCCGGGCGGGGCTGTTGGAGATGATCCCGGAGACTGCCCCTGGCCTGGAGATTGGCACTGATGAAGACGAGGGCGGCTGTTTTGTCTGATGCTGCCCTCAGTTGACTTCTCCCCTTGCCTTTCTAACTTTGACTCCTTAAATCTGTCTGGGTTGTACATAGGTAGTTGGCCATGGGTGCTGGTTGGCAACCGGAGGGGAGAAGGTTTTCCCTGTTTCCATTTGGGATTTCATCTATCGGATGGCTTCAACCATCAGCCGTCATTAACCTCTGCCTCCTCCATGTTGTGGGGATTATCTTCCCCACCCTTATTAGTCTTCATTGGTGCCGGGGATGGACTTGCTGTTTTGCCCACCCACGGTTGTGAGAGAACTGCGGAGCTGGGATGCACCATCTCCCCCCCTTTTTGCGCAATTCCAGCTGCTGTTAAGACCTTTTGAAACTCTGGGGGCCACGAGCTGTGAGAGAGCAGTGGCCAGCCTTGGATGCTCGACCATCAGCCCCCTGGATTGCCGTGAGAGGGCATCCAGGGGTGGAGGCGTCTCAGTGGTTTCGAGCTGCCCAATGTTTGGACTATAAGACTATTGTGTGGACATGGTTTTACAACTGGACCGCTCCTCCTCTGCTGGTTGGACACTAACATCTTATGAACTTTTTGGCAGCTGATCTGTGGGCTTTGAGGGATGTTCTCTTGGACTTGGCCTACCGGTTTATCATCAGCCTATCTCGATGACGGATTGTGGAACTGGAGAGATGGCATGACGCAGGAAAGGGTGGGGCCGGAGTTCAGGGAGGGATAAGGGAAGCGACCCAGGGCTGCTTTGTCAAAGTTTTAATTCGGTTTCTAAGGGGTTAGGGAAGGTGGGAGGGATAAGGGTTTATTGTTAGAGGTCAGTGCAGCCTTAAACAGGGCCATGGTTGGGGGTGCGGGGCTGGGCGATGGGGCTTTGGGCGGAATAGTGGGAGCCACAATCCCTAGAGTGGTTGGTAGGGGTAGAGGCCGATGGGGCCGAGGGTCATATCATGTTAGGGAGCCCCGCTATATTCAAGCTGTGGCGCCCCCCCTCTGCCCTCCCAACCCCGGGAGTTTTGGGATCCAGGGCCCCTGGTCTCAGACTGGTGTATTTTAATGCCAGGTCCGTGGTTAATAAGGCACCACCTCCTGAGGTGATTGAGGAGGAGGCCGCTGACCTGGCCTGTATCACCGAGACCTGGTTGGGACCGGAGGGGGAGTCCTCTGGTTGATATTTGCCCACCAGGTTTTCGGTGTTACACCGGTCACACCCCAGGGTAGGGAGGTGGGGTGGCTATTGTTATTCGGGAGACCCTGCTTCCAAGGGAGGTCCCTGCCCGAGATAGGCGGGTGTGAGTCCCTCCTCCTGAGATGCGGGCCTGCCGGGTCGGTTGGGCTGCTGCTTACATACCTGTCCCCCAGCTATGTTTCAGCTGCCCTGCCTGGGCTGCTTGATGCCATCTCGGGTGGCGGTGGAGTTTCCAGAGCTTATGGTTCTGGGTGACTTTAACCTGCCTTCTCTGGGATTGGCGTCAGCACTGGCCCAGGAGTTCATGGCTTCCATGGAGGCCATGGGCCTGACCCAGATAATAGATGGCCCAACTCATGAGGGGGGTAACATGCTCGACCTGGTTTTTGTCTCTGAGCAGTGGCGGAGTGGTCTAGGGGGTGGTGATATAACTATCCTCCCCGTTCCATGGTCAGACCACTATCTCCTGCGGCTGGTCTCCCGCCAAGCCACCCCACACCGCTGGGATGAGGAGCCACCTAGATGGTTCTGCCCCAGACGCCTGATGGACCCTGACAGGTTCCAGGCAGAACTGGGGTTTTTCCTGCATCCCTTACTCACAGTCCTGCCGAGACCCTCGTGGCTGCCTGGCAACAGCCGGGGGCTCTCACAGGGTTGTTTCCATGCTGCCCCTTACTGACGCGGATCCCGCTCAGCTCCCTGGTATACCGAGGAGCTCCGGAAATGAAGCGCCGCAGAAGGGGACTAGAGAGCAGGTGGAGGGTGACTCGCCTGAATCTGACCGAGCCCAGCTAAGAGCCCATGTTAGGACTTACCTGGCAGCTATGGGGTGGCGAGGAGATCCTACTCCGCCCTCATAGCATCCAGAGATAATCGCCCCAGCCCTGTTTGGGGTTACCCGCCCTCCTTCAATTGGGGTGGACCGCGGGCAGAGCTGAGGAATTTAGTCAGTATCTGCAGGACAAGATCGCCAGATCCGGGAGGGGTTACGGTGGGATTGTCAGTGGTCTGAGGGGGAATGCAGTGTTTTGGCCAATGTGATCTGGGCTGAGTTTGATCCTGTTTCTGAGGATGAAGTGGACAGGATTGCGCGGCGCTGAGTTCCACCACATGTTTATTGGACCCGTGCCCTTCCTGGTTGGTTTATGCCTCCAGGGAGGTCACGCGGCTGGCTCCGGCAGTGGTCAACGCTTCATTGAGGGAGGGGTTATTCCCCACGCTTTGAAAGAGGCGTGGTGAGGCCCTCCTGAAGAAGCCTGCCCTGACCCAGCTGTTGAACAACTTCGCCCGTCTCCAACCTTCGCTTTTAGCGGTTGTTGAGAGTGTGGTGGCTCAGCAATTGCCACTTTTCCTGGAGGAAGCGGACTACCTGGATCCGCATCAATCGGGCTTCCCGTCTGGGTACAGCACGGAGACAGCATTGGTCGCGCTGATTGATGATCTCGCTAGGGCACGGGACAGGGCTCGCCCTCTGTCCTGGTCCTGTTAGCTCTCAGCGCTTTCGATACCATCGCACCATGGTATCCTATTGGCGCGCTCCGGGGCTGGGAGGGAGGCACTGTTTTACAGTGGTTCTCCTCCTACCTCTCGACGCTCGCAAACAGTGCTGGCAGGGGGCAGAGGTCGACTCCAAAGCACCTCACTTGTGGGGTGCCGCAGGGTTCGTCCTCTCACCCTCCTGTTCAACATTTATATGAAGCCGCCACAGATCATCCGTGGCTTTGGGGTGAGTTATCATCAGTATGCTGATGATACTCAGCTATACATTTCCACCCCAGGCCACATCAGTGATGCTCTCCGTGATGTCCCGCTTGTCTGGCAGCTGTGCGGATCTGGATGGACAGGAACATGCTTCACTCAACCCGCCAAGACAGAGTGGCTGTGCATACCCACATCCCGTCCAGTTTTGAGGTACCATCTTTGCTCATGGGGAGGAGGTGTTGCCCCCGTGGACAGGGCACGGAATCTGGGGGTCCTCCTGGACTCACGCTCAAATTAGAGGAGCAGGTGGGGCCGGGCCAGGGGGCCTTTGCCCAGATCCGCTGGTTCGCCAGTTACCATTCCTGGACCGGGATGCCCTGCGCACAGTCACTCAGGCTCTCTTATTTCCCTCCTGACTACTGCAATGCTTTCTACCTTGACTTGCCTCATGCATCACTCGAGGCTTCAGCTGGTGCAGAATGCGCTGCGCTGGTTGTGATGGGAGCTTCCCGATACTCCCATGTTACACCCTCCTGCCGCCTGCATTGGCTTCCGTTGCCCTCCGGTGAGATTCAAGGTCTTGGTATTAACATTTAAAGTCCAACAGGGCATGGGTCCAGGTTATTTACGGAACGGCTTCTCCCAGCATCTAATGCCAACCGCCTAAAGGGCGCAGGCAGGTTCCCTGGTGTCCGTCATACACAATGTCGCTTACGCACGGAGAGGGCCTATTCTGTATGCTCCCACTTTGTGGAATCTTCTTCCGCTTGAGCTCCGCTTGGCTCCCGATCTTCGCCCTTCCGCCATGATTTGAAAACCTGGCTCTTTCTACAATCTGGGTTGTTCTGACTTTCCTGGGTTGGGTTATTTAATTGGGGTTTTAAATTAATTCGCTTAAATGTTTAATATCTTTTAATTAATTTAATTTATTCACTGTTGTATTTTAATTGTGTCACTCAGTCTTCGGAGAGGGAGCGCATATAAGTTGAATTAATAAATAAATAAATAAATAAATAAAAACACATCAAAATTTATATGGCAGGGCAAAAAGCCAAGAATTAAATTTAAGCCATTACAAGATGCAAGGTCAAGAGGGGATTCACTACCAAACTGGGAATTGTATTATCAAGCTGCAAGTTTGATGTGGGTGAAAGAATGGATAACATTGAGAAATAATAGATTGTTAACTTTAGAGGGTCATGATTTATTACTAGGATGGCATGCTTTCTTATGGTATAAGGGAACTAAAAAACAAGGATATTTTAGAAGACACTATGTTCGAGAAGCTTTATTTTAAATTGGGAAAACTAGAAACAACATACAAATTCCATTATGGGTATCTACTATTGAAGCCTTTTCATATTCAATAATATACAAGAAGGAACAAACAGTTAGATATGGAGATTTTAAATGAAAAGGGTGAACTCAAATCGATGCAAACACTACAAGAACAAGGTATAAAATGAATTGGTTTTCATATTTGCAAATACAATCTAGATATGATGAGGATGTTAAGACTGAAGGTATTTATAAAACCAACTGAACTAGATAAAATTTGATGGGTACTAATGAAAAAGTGATTTAAAACTCTATGGTCATTTATTAGAAGAATGGAAGAGGAGCAGGTTAAGGAAACAATGATTGCTTGGGGAAAAAATTTGTTATGGGATAGATCTAGAGAGATGGCAAACACTGTGGGATCAGAATTATAAAATGACAATGTCAACTGCATATAAAGAAAATTTGTATAAGATGTTTTACAGGTGGCACCTATCCCCAGAAGGATTGCAAGAATGTTCAAGGACAAATCGGATAAGTGTTGGAAATGTCATCAGATACCTGGCTCCTACTATCACATGTGGTGGACTTGCATTGATGCTAAAAGATATTGGACTAAAATCCACATGTGGTTGGAAAAACTGACACAACAACATATAGACTTGAAACCTGAGATATTTCTGTTGGGAATTGTACCAGAGACACTCAACAAAGAACTGAAATATTTGATTGTTAATGTATTGACAGCTGCCAGAATTGTATTTGCTAAACTGGAGAAATGATAAGACACCTGCGCAGGAGGAAGTGATTAAGAAGATTTTGGACTGTGCCAAAATGAGTAGATTAACATTTGAAATTAGGGACCAAGAAGAAAAGCAGTTTTATAAGATATGGAATATGTTCTATCAATGATTAGATAAAAAATTTGGTAATATATTTTGGGAATATAAAGATAGATAGAACTGTTGAAATAATATAGAGATTATAATATGATAGAGGATTAATAATAACGATTATAGTTTTTCCCTTTTGTAATACTGAGTATGAATAATGAGGGAAGGCACTGTGATTTTTGACCGATCGACATACTTGAAATTGATATGGATCTATGTGTTGTATGTTTGTTTGTTACGTTTGTTCTTTGGAAAATAAAACTTTTGTAAAAAAAAAA
>SOZL01000252.1:0-21875 GCA_009733165.1 Naja naja | reverse complement strand
AGTAGTTATAATGTTTGTAAGCCACCCAGTGTCTTCTCTGGGTAGTTCTGGCAGCACATAAATAAATAAATAATTTGAGAAGAATAGGCATGCTGCTTTCTTAATAATTTTGATGCCTCCAGTTGAATGCACACTTATTTTGTTGATTCTGTTAGCTACACATATTGTATAAGGAATGGTCCATTTCACTGGAGAAATATTCATGAATATATTCATTATCACTCAATTACCACATTTACAATAACACTGGTTTAGTTTTAGAGAAATAGTGAATGAAGATGACAAAAGAACTCTATTTATAACTGAATATATATATATATATATATATATATAGTATATATATATATTATATAGCAGTCTATTTATTTATTACATTATTTATTTTATTTATTTATTTCTTATTTGCTGCCCATCTTGTATCCAATGACATATCCAGTTAAACAGGCATAGAATTGCAAGAGAGTCTTCTGAATGGTTGGCAACAAGTTGAGCAACAGTTAACAAAGGGTTGAAATAAAAAGGATCATTTTCACAATGAAGGGAGATAAGAAGTACAGCCTTCAAGGATCTGATTTGGGTTCATAGTTATTGTACTAGTTTGTAAACAATTTAAAATTAGGCTTGTCAACTGAATGTGCCAAATTTGCAGGTGACACAAAAATCATTTAAGATGGTGAAAACACAATCGCATAGTTTAAATCTTCAAAGGAGGTCCCAAGCTTATGACTAGAGTGCTAAGGGACAAATGTAATTTTGTTATTCACGAGCACAAGTAGAAACACTGATGACTTCACCATTATTTCTACTATCTGATACTGGTAGGTTGGTCAGCTACTGTTGCACATGTGACAACCCTAGAATATCTGTATCTAATTATACCTGTAGATGAGAGCTATCACTTAACAGTGCATTTTTCTCCTTCAATTGATTGCATTTTAGAGGGTTTGGGGAAGACTATCCAAGCAATAGCTGTATCATACCACTATAAAAATGAATGGCCTCTGTTAATAGTGGTGCCCTCATCCCTGAGGTACCCTTTTTGATGAAATGGAAAATGGATTCCAGACCTCTGTCCAGAGGATATCATCGTTGTACAAAATAAAACTGACATTTGGTGAGTGATATATTAGCAATGGCATTATTTTTGAAGTGGGTACCAGATGGTTTAATCTCCTTTCTTATTATACAGGACAGGGTACGTACACTCTCAGCTCTTACAGCAGAAAATGGGAAAAACTGACATTTGTTTTGAAGAATTGGAATTAATAAACTGCTTTTCAATGCTGGAGCGCTAATACAAAAACAACATAATAAGCTGGAAGACAGAATAAGAGCTGTGTTATTTTCTCTCCCCCCACCCTTGTTTTAAGGCCCTGATTGGGGTTATATCGTACAGTTTTCTAATCTGAATATTTTTTCTTGAGTTTTTAAAAGAGACGGGCCAAACAGACTATGGCTTGAACTGTTGATCTAAACAAAGCAAGTGGAAAGCATTCTTTGTCAGTAGCGATAGTTATTAGGTGAGAGGAGGAAGACGGGAAGCTCTTGTTTGTGTGGTTGGTATTAATTATATCTTTCAATTTAAAAAAACTTTTCTATACTTGCTTTCTTCCTTACTGGGTTGATTTTCAAAGACTTAAAAGGATTGGGAGTGCATGCTGCTGTAGGTAATGGGTTGAAGACTCTGGTTTCTACACACACACAATGAGTTTCTTCGCTTCCCAAATCAGGGTGGCTGTGTTTTAAATGTTTGAACTCTAGCCATCCCTTTGGGACCACCAGGACATGAGGGGATGCTGATGCAGCACTATCCTAGACGCTACTGCCCTCTGAGCTTTCCAGTTAGTATCAACTCTCACAGCTACACTCACCCACACGTTATCTGGAGACTTTGCAGCCTCCCTGGCTAAAGTGATTTTTTTTTTTACTATTTAAAAATAGCTCTTTATGACGATCACCTTGGTAACTATTTATTCTGTTCATCGTAGGATGAACTGATATAATTTACTAAATTTTGTTTTAAAGAAATTAGTGGAATATTTGAAACGATGCTTTTGAACAAACCTCAGTTCATCTTATGCCTCAGTAGCATTCACCTTAAAGAGATTAATAAATATTGGCCATTTAAGAGTCTTTGAAAGAAGCACTTGGCACTTAAGATTTTTAATAGCAACTTTGTTTTTTATACTTGTAAATTTTCTGAAGCCCTTTGAGTTGATGGTTTAAACATGTTTAAATAGAAATGAAATTATGCATGAGGCATACATTCAAGCAATAGGTAGTTATGGATTAATGTGAATATAGTTTAGTCACTTTTTTTTTTGGTCTTTTCATTTTCTAGGCAAATACCTAAAAGCAAAGTGACTGTCCTGGGTTACGGCCTCTTAACGTCAGATGCTCATGTTTTAATAGATACTTTATGCAAACAGAAATTCAAAGTGGTAATAATTGATGAGTCCCATTACATGAAATCCAGGAATGCAGTTCGTAGCAAGATTTTGCTGCCTATTGTACAGAATGCTATTCGAGCTGTTCTCCTCACTGGAACTCCTGCTTTAGGAAGACCTGAAGAGGTTCTGAAAATCACTTTAAGTTTCAAAACCTATGAAATGCATGCCATGGTGAAATAATTATGGGTGGGTGAGGATGTGCTTTGGGCCTACAGGCTTCTCCATCCCTTGCATGTTCAAATTCCCTTTTCTCTCTGATTAGTGGTAAACATAGGGTTATTTTAGATGTCTGATTTTTAATAATGGTCTGTTACAATCATAATTACTGCATGTTTTGTACTCCAGAGTTAATGCATGCTTGAAAGTGATGGGAAAAATTAGAGGAGGGAAGAGTGGTTTAATTTGAATTGTTAAAATGATTTCTGGACTAAAAATGCAGGTTCAGTAATGCACCTCAGACATTACTGATGCTGTTTGGGAAGTACCATTGATTTTACCTCAATAATAGATGATGTTATGCTGATTAAAGTCCTAGTAAGCGATGGGCTGGACTTAAGATGGGTTTCAGTTAGGATTTCTGACTTAATGGGCATTTTAAAAATATTTATTATTGTATTTCAACAGCTTTTCATGCAACTTGAAGCACTTTGTCCAAAGAAATTTGGCACATGGACTGAGTATTCAAAAAAATACTGCAATGCATATGTCAGGTAGTGACTTCTTCATCTTTTTATACATAGATGTATTCATTGTGTACAGTTCCAATTTGGTATAATGATTAAGCTATAAGACTAGAAACCAGGAGACTTGAGTTCTACTCCCATCTTAGACATAAAACCAATGGAGTGAACTTGGGCCAGTCACTTTTTCTTAACCCTAAGAAGGAAGCAGTGCCAAACCATATCTGAAAACGCTTGCCAGGGAAACTTCAGGGACTCGTCCAGGCAATCTCTGGGAATCAGATATGATTGAATGGAAAGGGAAAAATCATGATGTAATCTTGTAAACTGAAATTAGTTCCAGTATGCAATAATTGGAAGAACAATATTTATGATACTGTTTATAACAATAAGCATTACTTGTTATCAGATATGAGGAAATAACAGACCTGTTACAAACCTTAGCTTAAAAAGTTTATTTTTATTACTTCAAGGTAATAGTAGAAAAAGGTTAGTTAATTTGTTGCATAACTTCACAGTGCAAAATGTGTAAGTCTAAACTTTACAAAACAAAATGTCTCCCTTTTCGCTCATAACTCATACAGTGCTCATATGGATGGGACTTCTGGATGTGTAGTTTTGGGGTTTTCTTGTGGTAGTGGTGGCTTGGAAACATTCTGTCCATGATTATTTCCAAGCAGTCCTATATCAATGCATTGGTTCGTCATGTATTCTACTGCAGCAATCCCCAACCTTTGCAGTTTGGCGGCCTGGCTGAGGGGAAGGCGAGAGGAACCGGGCCATGTTAGCATTTGGGCTGGTGTGCACGCATGTGCACGCAGCCCCATCTGCATGAGCGTCAGGTGGCGCGCATGTGCATGCAACTCAACTTGCCCAAGTTGAACTCTGTGTGTGTGTGTGTGCGCGTGCGTGCATGCGTGTGACCTGCTGTTCATGTGAGTTGAATTGCACGTGCATGTCCATCAGCCCAACACTCACACGGCCCAGTTGCGAATAGCCACGGCCTGGTAGTGGGCTGTAGCCCAGAGGTTGGTGATCCCTTTTCTACTCCTTTGATTTGAGTCATAGAACTGTGGGACACCATCAGACTCGAGACTTTCTGAGCTGTCTTAGCTTTATTACCATTAGAAACAAAATATACAGGCAAAACAAACATACTATTTGAACCTACTATATTAAACTATAACTTTGCTATTTAGCTTAAATGTGAATCATAACAATATTGAAGATTTGGATGAATGCCATGGGTATATTATGTTTGCCTTCTTTGGAAAGAAGCTCGTATGAACATATATATCTAATTTAATAAGAGATAAATGTTACGGTGTTTTAAATTATCTGTTCTATTTTTATTGTTCTTGTTCCAGATATTTTGGTAAAAGACGACAGTGGGACTGCAGAGGAGCTTCAAATTTAGATGAACTGCATGAATTACTTAGCAACGTAATGATTAGGCGAATGAAAAGTGAAGTTTTAACACAATTGCCACCTAAAATTAGGCAACGGATACCTTTTGATCTTCCTAAAAACACTGCTAAAGTAAGCTGATATTAGCATGACAAGACATATGTCAATCATGATCTATTTTCATAGGTATAATGACTTTGGGAAGTATACAGAAGCATGGCCATGTTCCAAAAGTTATCACTGAGTGGTTGCACAGGTTCAGTAGTTCTATTCAGTTTTGCTATTATAGGGAACCTAACTGGTTTGTTGTAAAATAAGAGGTCATACAGGGTAAATAGAACATTATTCTGACTTAGTAGAAATAGCTAAACTGGCAGTGGGATATTATCTTGTGGTGGAAACTCTGATAAAGTGCTGATGATAAATAGAATGTGGACTCAAGGATCGAAGCTCTGTTCTAAATAGTGTAGAAAATATGCATTTTCCCAGAATAATCTGGCTACAGAAATGCAGTTATGTAATTTCCAGGAATTCTTTAGCAGGTGCTGGATAAGTGCCCTTACGGATTCCAAAGCATCTTTCCCCCTTTTTCTCCTTAAATCCAAAGGCCCACGCAGCCCTAGCAACTATAGCCAGTAGCCAAAATTTGAATAATATAATTTACATTGCATGTTCAGAAAAGCATGCAGCATATATGCACATCACAAAAAAAACAGTACAATGAGGTGCATTCTGATTCCTTTACATTTCTAAAATATTGTGGTATTCATGAATGCACAATACATTATCTGAGTAACATATACAAAGAAGTATTTTAGCAAGATAATATAAAAACAGTACTGAGAAACAATTTACATAGCCATTTTGATTTAAATAGTGTTCAAGTTTTGAAATTTTCAAAAAATGGTTTATTTATGATTGCAATAGAATGAGTTATGCTTCCTATTTTGTTATTTTTCTCTCAGTCTTTCAGTAAATTTCCATACATGATAGGAATTTATCAATGACCGCACATTGCATTGACAGCAAAAAGCAAAAAAGGTTAGAGTCTATTGTTCTTTATTGAGAAAACATGGTATGATTCAGAGACAATGTAATTGTTTTGCCTTTTCACATTTTTGCCTCTAAATGTTGTTTCCTCCTATGCAGGAATTAAATACTAGCTTTGAAGAGTGGGAGAAGTTAATGAGGGCTTCAAATTTAGACTCCACTAAAGATGACTTTGTCCAAGTGATGAGTCTAATTACGTATGTTTAAGCAGACTGCCATTGCCAAGGTAATCCTGAAATGCTTTGTGAATGTTGTTAAAATGTAGTAGCTATTTCTACTCTGCTTTTTCTAACGACATAATACTCAGCTGGATAAAGATTATTCATTTTATTTGTTTACTTATTTGAATTTACAAGGCTGCCCAGCTCTACAACAACTCTTGAGTGGTGCATAATAACAATACCAGCAAAATACAGATAGTAGCACTGATAAACCAGGGGTAGGATGCTACCGGTTCTGCCTGGCTCTATAGAATCAGTAGCTCTGAAGAGCAGCAGGCACCGAACCGGTTCTGTGTCTGCTGCTGTTTGTCCCACCCACCCGCCCGGGCTCTTACCTGTCCTTTATTTCCTGCTTTTTCAACTGCACGCGTGCACAAAATGTAATCACCAAACCGGTAGTAACACCAGTTGCATCCCACCCCTGTGATAAACCCCAAACTTCTGGGGGGAACAAACCCAACCATCTTATCTCCCCAAATACAGAAGACACACTACTTACTCAAACCAAGGCTTGGAAGAAAGCCATGTTTCCAAAGGCCTTCAGAACACAGTCAGGATGGCACCACATTAATTGGGGGAAGGGGGGGAGATAGTATTCCAAAGGATGCTACAACAAAAAAGGCACCTCTTCCTGTATTTCTTGGGAATTGGAAATAATATAAAGTGGTATTCTGATTATAAGCATCCAAGTTTTTATAACAAAAAGATTTTGAAAACCAGAAAGAAATCTTTTTCCATCTGTACGATGCCCAGATCCAGCAAAAGTTTCTATGAATAGATCATTGTGGGAGATTTTTGTTAACCATTCTTCATTCCCTACTGCTCCTAAAATAAATTCTACTTTTAATTTGTCCATAAACTGCCTCATCTTAGTATATATTGTCAAAAAGGTACTTAAACAGTATATTTTACTTAAAGTTTTCTATGATAAAAAATATATGTTCTGACATTTATCTAGCAGTAAATGATTCTTAGCAGCAGCACTTAAATTTTAATTTCAGGAACTTTGAGTGGTAATCTCAAAGTCAAACTGGACTTTCCTTAGTCAGTTTTTTGTACTGCATGACACAGTCCTTCAAAAGACCAACTTGAGAATCAGTTTATCTGGATATAATTTGGGATATAGTATATTGGATTGCTGAATAGGCAGGGAACTGGGAGACATTTCATTAGTCTTGGTTGAATTGAAGAATTCCTAATCACAGTTAAGTAGAAATACTTCCATTCAAAAAATATTTTAATCCAAATCTTAAGAGATTGTAAGTTCATGTAATCAGGAATTGATGAGGCAGTATAATGAAGTAGATGAACCAGTATATAATAACAATAGATTCCCTAGTTTGCTTTTTCTTAGCCTGAATCTATACTTGATTACATACATATATTAAAAAAGAAGTTAATTGTTTATTTATAAGGTTTTATTTTATAACTTAAGATACCTGGTATTTTGTTGTTGTCCCTTTGCCTTCCCCTTTCTGAATAATGACAATAAGATTCCAACGTGCCTATATATTTTAGGCAGGTGCAGTAAAGGATTATATTAAAATGCTGCTGGAGAATGAAGAACTGAAGTTTCTGGTCTTTGCTCATCATTTAAGTATGCTGCAGGCATGTACAGAGGCAGTGATTGAAAGCAAGGTAAATATGCTTTATGGAATTAGATTGCTATTGGAGCCTCTTATTAAGATGTAAATGTGAACATCACAGTTACAAAAAAAAGGGTAAGCTTGTGTCTGTACTGTCTTGACTACTGATATTTTTTCCACTGTGGCATATTTTAAAAACCTCTATAAAATAAACAATTATTAAGTGAAAATTAACAGTTAAAAGCAGATAGCACTGTATACATTAGCTTTACTCAGCATGGCACTTTCCACCTATGTTGGGGCTGCAATTTCAAAATACCCAGTTAGCCATACAACAATCCCAAAATATGCCAGAAGGAGAAAGATCCTGCTCAAATTGTTATTCACTTATAATAAATAAGTGACTCATTAGAACTTGTTGGAAGGCCAACAGTCGTGGACTAAAGATTTAACACTGGAACAATGTAGGAGGTTATAATACTCAGATTAATAAAGTTTAGTCCATGTAAAGACAACAGAGAAATTGCTGTCCAAGCCCACAGTCTGGTCTTAGCCCATTGCAGTTTTCACTTTTCCTCTACAGATGTTTCTCAACTTTGGTTCCTATTGTACTGTCAAGTATCATACACTAATATGTGTGCTTGGATGTGTGTTATTGCCATTAAGACAGTGTTGATTCTTAATGACCAATGAAGTATCCTCATCCTCGTAAGAGTTGAATCCATCACTATTGTAATTTTTTATTTATTTTTAATTACATTTATATGCCGCCCTTCTCCAAGACTCAGGGCTTACAATTCTGGGATACAACCCAGTGTGCTCAGCAATAGCCTTCATTCCATTGTATATGCCTGCTTATTACTAAGCGGCATTTTTACAAGGTCAGCTGATTGCCCCCAACAATCTTGGGTCCTCAATTTACCTACCCTGAGAGGATGGAAGGCTGAGTCAACCTTGAGCCTGGTGGGATTCGAGCCTACAATAATTGTAGGCAGCTGGATCTTAAGAGCAGGCATTTAACAGCCTGAGCTACCAAGGCTCATAAAGTCCATTCACCTTGTTGCTGGTTGTTAGGATTCTCTTCTTGTTGCTCTTCTTTCCTTCCACATGTCCCAGCATTCTGGATTTTTCTAGAGAGCTGGCTTTTCATATAATATGTTCATGTAGCATAATTTGAGCCTGGCGATTTGTGTTTCAAGAGAAAACTAGTCTGATTTGTCTGATGATCCTCTTGCTTGTTTTTTTGGCATTCTTGGTATTCTCGGGAGTCTTTCCCAACATCAGAATTCAAAAGTGTCAATTCTCTTCTTATCCTGCTTCTTCAAAGTCCCAACTTTTCTCTAGCATAGACTATCACAGGGAAAACTGTTGCCTGCACCATCTGATCTTTGCAGAAATAGACATATCATAAAGTTTGAATATCTTTTCCAAGGTCTTCACTGCAATTCTGTCAAGTGCTAGTCTCTAGTGTGTTTCTTGATTGCTGTTTCTGTTAATGGTGCTTATTGATCCTAAAAGACAGAAGCTGTAGACCATTTCAATAATGTCTGATAATTCTTAGGCTAACATGTAAACCTAAGCCGCTAATTGTTGTCATTCGTTTGACCTTTATATTTAATTTTAGTCCTGCATTTTCACTATGCTCTTTCAATTATTAGAGTGTTTGAATTTTTTGTGCTGTCAGAGTAGTAATCAGCATATATGGTTAATGTTTGTGTCTCCAGTTTTAAAACTTTGCTCATCTGCTTCTGGTCCTGCATTCCTCTATACATATTCATCATTAAGACTGAATAAATAAGGAGGCTTGTCTTATTCTCTTGTTGATTTAAAGGCAATCTGCTTTGTCATGTTCTGCCACATTTTTCTAAGGCATGCCATGGCCTACATAATCAAATGTATTTCTTTCATCAATGAATCACATATTGACTTCTTTTTCAGTATTCTTTGAATTTTTTTTATTATCCAGTTGTATATCAACCATAATGTCTCTTTTTCTTCTTTTTCTAAAATCAGCTTGAATATGTGGTGTCCCAAATGTCAGGTGGGGCTCCCATTTGCACTGAATGATCCTAAGCATTATTTTGTTAGCATACGTAATCAAGGATATTTATGAGAGCTTGTGCACGCTGTTAAATCTTTAGTATTGGTGTATACTTTGACCTCCCAAAGCTATTTCTGATTGCCTCCTTAAAATGGTGACTATATTCTCAAGATGATAGCCTAGCAACTGGGTGACTTGTTCTTCTGCATTAGCTTAGCTGCAGCTTCAACAAAAGCAATTTATGATCTATTCCACAGTGAGCAACTGGTTATACCTTTGCCATTCTAAGTGAATTCTTCCATCTCATTATACCAATTATGGAGTGGGTTTTATTTGTATGTGTTTCTTGGGTGATGTCCATGTACATAGGCATTGGTTTGGTTGTTTGAAGATTGTGTTAGCAATGAAGAAATCGTTAGATTGCAGAAACTAATGCCATTCTCCTGATTCATTTCCTTTTTCCTAGGCGGTCCAATCCTATTTTCAATTTTGACATTCCAACCCCCAACTACAAAGCAGCAGTGGAACATCTGTATACAATAGCAATACATATTGTATTTTTCTTGGTCAAATTAATTCTCAACTCTTGACGAATGTATCTTTTCTTTTATGCATTACGAGAGTACTTACACCAAGACAAAATCCTTGTGTGTCCAATCACATTTGGCCAATAAAATATTCTATCTATCTATCTAAATTAATGCAAATTAGCATAACATGCCTCAGCTCCCAGGGCAATCCCTTAATTAACTTTGGCTAATATGCAGATATAGACAGAGTTGGCCATATCTAATGCTCCCGTGAGGGGTCATTTGAGAAATCCAGAGGTCTGGACTAGGTCATAAAATCAAAATTTTTGGAAGAAACCAGTGTGAATCGATGCTAAGAAAACAGAGAGCTGTAACATGTAAGCCACCAGGACTCAAATGTAATTCACAACAAACTTTAGTTTATGGTAGTCATGACTTTCTATTTTTTTTAAAAAAAAAAGTGTATACAGAGTCAACCTATGGTTCTAATCAGAACTTATTAGTCAAGTCACACTAATAAGCCATTTCACATGTTTTAAAGGCAGCAAGGTAGTAAGGTGCTTCCTCAGCAGTCCTACTCTAACAGAGTTTTACAAATGACCAGCACAAAATATTTGCTGAGCTGTGCACTATGCGATAGTGTGCACTAAAGGTGAAGGAAGAAAACATTCAGCTTTAACCAAAAGGATCTTTGAGCAGATGACATGCTGTTGTAGAGTTTTATTGGAAATCTAGTAATTATACTATTTATATAGATTTTTTTTTTAATTACATTTATATGCCGCCCTTCTCCGAAGACTCAGGGCGGCTTACAATTTATGGGATACAACCCAATGCGCTCAGCAATAGCCTTCCTTCCATTGTATATGCCTGCTTATTACTAAGCGGCATTTTTACAAGGTCAGCTAATTGCCCCCAACAATCTTGGGTCCTCAATTTACCTACCCTGAGAGGATGGAAGGCTGAGTCAACCTTGAGCCTGGTGGGATTCAAGCCTACAGCAGTTGTAGGCAGCTGGAACTTAAGTGCAGGCAATTAACAGCCTGAGCCACCAAGATAAGATGGAAGGTGTACTAGATAATGTATTATAATGCAGGGACATAATAAATAGCAGTTAAGTGGAGAGGTCAAAGCCTAAGGAACTAATTATAAACCCTGAGCAGTATACTGTACAGCTTTATAGAGAGGTTAATTCCTGACCTCTTGCTTCCTTGGCATCCAAGATGCTAAGATAAATTTGAATAAGCTTTGGTGGTGGTTTAAAATAAAATTCTGGGTTTTCAAGTGATTCGTAACTTTAATTGCAAAACAAAATGCAGGAATTTTCTTGGATGTCTCTGTGTCTGTGTTTTTATGTATTTTATTAAACAAAACAGAAATTTATATTTAAAGAGGGAAGAAGGGGCACATAGACCCAAATTCATTGCAATTTCACATCAGAATAAATGGTTATGGAAGGCGAACTTAAGACTTTTATTTCCCCAAATTTCTTAGCTATCAGTTCCACAAGCAGGAACTCGTTGTCACAAGGTCTTCTTTGGGTTTGTGCAGGGTAGCTTTAACTGTTCTCGCATATAATATTTATAATGCCAATGTCTAAAGTGGTGAATGAGGTTAATTTTTTAAGCTGGCTGTTCTTGACATGGAGCAAGAAAGAGGATTTTCAAGCAATTCGGCTACGTTTACTTGTTTTGTTTATGATTTGAACATGTTACATAATTATGTTTATAGTTATATTACCCTGTTAGTTTGAATGGTTGTCCTGCAATATTTGAAATGTATTGAAATGGATGTTGCAACGTCAGATAACGCACCAAGATTCTAAACCCTCCAAATGTTTTTATTGTATCAGTTTCATTAGTTTACTATACATTCATCTTTTAATGTTAGGGTTCAGTAGAAGTGTTACTTGCTCTACTGCCTTGCTCTTCCAATATTTAAACAGCTGCATGTTGTGGCATTTAAAGTTTCTGAATCATTTTTAAAGACAACCCCATGATATCACTGGAGCATAGGAAACTTACAAGGTTCATTATTACTATTATTTAGCGTGTGGCATTGGTACATGAAAGCCAGGAATCTAGAGTGTTATTACAGAGTAGAAGTTTGGCTACTGAAGATTGCTGGTTTGTTCAGTTCATGTTTGTGTGCTACTCACAGGGCACCACAGGGGGTGAACTAGCTCCACACACAAAGCAGCTGATGGCATTCTCTTGGAAGATCAGCATCATCTGACCCTCCAACAGAAAAAAAATCAACCAGTTTTTTCTCTGCTGCTATTTGCCTCGCATTCAGGTCAATCCGGCAGCCGCTGGTTTCTTGCTTCCACCATTAGCCCCACCAGAGTGGTACCTACTTGTATTTGCATGCTTTCAAACTGCTAGGTTGGCAGAAGCTGAGGCGACTGATGGAAGCTCACTCCGTCACGCGGTGCTAAGGATCAAACTGCTGGAATGCGGAGAACTGACTTGCTCTGGCCGACAAATCCAGTGTCTTTAAGTTGCTGAACCACCGTTCCTCAATATTGAACAGCTTGTCTTCAGAAGCTGTGGGTGCTTCATCACTGGAGGCTTTTAAGAAGAAACTGGACAGCCTCTTGTCTGAGATGGTATAGGTCTCCTGTTTGAGCAGTGGTCGGACTACAACACTGACGTTCTATTATTCTATCTGTTGTCTTTAGATAGGAGCAGAAAAAAAAGGAAATGGAGATTCCTCAACCAATACTGTTGCTTCCATTTCCATAATACTATCTTCCTGCTATCCCTAACATTTCCTCTGCTTTTCCTAAACTTGTGTAAAGCCAATCTGGGAGTTCCAGTTCTATTTCTACATCACTGTTTTTAGATTTCCCCCAAGTTAAGTTCCCTTTTAATGTCATCCTTTTAGTTCTGGTTCTATTGAAAGTGACCTAACTAACCATCTCTGCTTTCTAGTAGCATTCTTCTTTATGTTCTTGCTGTAGTAGATGAAGCAACCTGACAGGGATTTTACTTCAGTCTGGGCCCCTCTAGCAGCAGCATTCTGGCCAACAGACATTCACACTTGTTCTTACCTTGGAAGACTAGAGCAACTTTCTCTGTTGACCTAAAATAGTTGCCTTTTTAAGCTAGGGACCTATATTCCTGGAAATTTTAAGGTATCATATTTGTGAAGCAAAAATGGCGTGTCCAGAGCTGCTATTCTTTTGGGGTAGAACCAGCTGCATACTATACCTTAATTGTGATCGGTCTGACTGACTCGCTCTTTAGTGTGGAAATCAATAACCTCGTTAACATCTTTGTTTCCCAGTTGCCATTATTTTTTTTTCTTGTCAAAACCCAAGGATTCTCTCCAATTTATCTTCAGGTGACTGTTTGTGTTACTTTATATGGCACAGGTCCGTTATATTCGGATTGATGGCAGTGTACCTTCAGCAGAACGAATAAATCTTGTAAATCAGTTCCAAAAAGACCCAGATACCAGAGTGGCCGTTTTAAGCATTCAGGCTGCTGGCCAGGTAATGACGTAAATAAATAACTTTCTCTCAATCTCCCTCCCTCCCTCTCTCTGCCCGCGCGCACAACCTTCTGTTTGTTCAAATATAAAGCAAAAACTTGGAGATAAAAACTGTTTCTGCAAACTGATAGAACATCACAAAGTCTCTACCATATCTGTAAGCACCTGTCTAAGCAAAATTGCTCATATAGATTGTGAATTAATTCTTCTTAATTGATGTTGGGCAAAGTATTTGTTAGTCGTTATTATGCATATCCATGTACCTCTGAGAAGCAAATACAATAAAGCCCCACCCTTTTGTTTTAGGATAGTAGGCTTCTATTTCCTAACCCATTTGCATAGATTTAAACTTGGTAATACTGGTAAAATCATTTTCAAATTCAGTACGGGGAAATACTTTAAAAGCTTTTAGGCTGAATAAATTCCATACCTGGATTTCTGCACATAGAATGTTCACAGCGAGAAAGAAGATAATGTTTGCCAGGTCCACAATGGAGTTGAGTGTGGAGTATAAAGAGAAGGAGAACTCAAAATCTCCTTTATTTTTTTCCTGTTTATCTAAACCTTAGCTGGTCAAAATGGTCCTGAATAAGTAGGAACAATTCCAATTTACAGAAGGAAAGTCCAGAATCCAGAATTTCTAACTCAATTTCTTTT
Source organism: Naja naja (assembly GCA_009733165.1). Classification (NCBI taxonomy): domain Eukaryota; kingdom Metazoa; phylum Chordata; class Lepidosauria; order Squamata; family Elapidae; genus Naja; species Naja naja. The sequence continues at coordinate 7,758 of SOZL01000252.1, read as the reverse complement.
TAAGTGAATTCCAGCAATGATGTATCGACTTGGCATAGATGTCACATTGCAACATTTTTGCAAAAATTCTTTAACTTTTTTTAAACTAAGTACTATATAGCAACTTCTGAAATTTAGTCACTAACAGCCAGATAACTGCTGTTGCCTCCATTTGGGGAGGCTAAAATATAGCCAAATGATTGTGGAACCAATCAACACTTCCCAAAAAAGAACTAACATTTCATGCAGGGATGTTATCATACCAGAAATTCAATCATATTGACAAATTATAGTGTGGACCCCAGCTACTAGTATATGTCTGTATTGTCATCTACTTTTGTTCATGTGTATCTCTGCAGATTTAACCATTTATTTTTCTATTATTAGAGAATATGTTTTTTGGAACTTAAATTATTTTAAAGAATTTAGCTGAAGTGCTACGGATCTGGATGGACGGAAACATGCTTCGACTCAACCCGGCCAAGACGGAGTGGCTGTGCATACCGGCATCTCGGTCCAGTCAGGAATGTCCATTGTTGGCCATAGGGGGAGAGGTGTTGCCCCTGTGGATAGGGCCTGGAACCTGGGGGTCCTCCTGGATGCACAGCTCGGTTGGAGGAGCAGGTGGGGGCCGTCGCCAGGGGGGCCTTTGCCCAGGTCTGGCTGGTTCATCAGCTTCGCCCATTTCTGGACCGAGATGCCCTGCACAGTCATTCATGCCCTTGTTACCTCCAGACTCGACTACTGCAACGCTCTCTATTTAGGACTGCCCTTGCATACCATCCGAGATTGCAGCTGGTGCAGAATGGGGCATGGATGGTGATGGGAGTTTCGATTCTCCCATATTACCCCCTCCTCGCGACCTGCATTGGTTGCCGGTTGCACTCCTGGTGAGATTCAAGGTTTTGGTTTTAACATTCAAAGTCCTACACGACATGGGTCCGCAATATTTAAGGGAGTGACTCCTGCTGATATCGAGTGCCAATCGCCCTGTCGTGCACACAGGCAGGGCTTCTCGGGGTCCCGTCGGCAAGCCAATGTCAGCTGGCGGTCCCCTGGCGACGAGCCTATTCTGTGGCGGTCCCCGACCTTTGGAACCAGCTACCCCTGGGGCTCCGTCTGGCCCCTGACCTTCGCACCTTCTGCACGACCTGAAGACCTGGTTGTTTGACCAATCCGGGCTGTGACTCTCTCCCGGGGGGGGGGATCGTTCTTAACTAATTTTAAATTTTAGAATTAGCTATTATTGGGCTTGTGATTTGTTTAATTCTCTTTTTAATTATTTATTGTTGTTGTTTGTTTTAGTTGTGAGCCTCCCCGAGTCTTTGGAGATGGGCGGCATACAAGTCCAAATAATAAATAAATAAATAAATAAATAAATAAATAAATAAATAAATAAATAAATCTGTTCCTTACTTTGCCCTTGTTCTATTCCGGTTAATAGGGTTTTTTTGGTCAGTCCTATAATGTAGAGCTGATCCAGAAACTAATGTTATTTGCAAAATACATAGAAGCACATCATTTATGAATTACTGGTAGTATGTCTGTTTATATAATGCAATTTCTTATGACATATTTAGGAAGGAGCTACAGAGATAAGAGCTTCGTTACTGTGGTGGGTGGGTGGGGGATTAGCAGTGCTATTTCAGTTAATGGAGAGACAGAATGAGATGTCATACAAGAATTCCAACTGTAAATGCCTTTTGCCCCAACTTGTTGGGCCTTTTGAGCAAATTTTTTACATAGAAGACAAAACTTTGTGAGGCAAGATAAAGAGGAATGATGTTCTCTAGTTTCAATGCTAAATGTTCCCCGAAATTTCTGTAAGAGACTGTAAGCTGACAAAAGGCATTGATTGCTGCCTGTTTGATAAATGATATATTAAGTATTTCTTCATTATGTTTAGGGTTTAACCTTCACCGCTGCCACTCATGTTGTTTTTGCTGAACTATATTGGGACCCTGGACATATAAAACAAGCAGAAGACAGAGCTCATCGGATAGGGCAGAGTAACTCTGTGAATATCCATTATCTTATTGCAAATGGAACATTAGACGCTGTAATGTGGGCAATGTTGAATCGTAAGGTATGATTAAATATTGGAAGTCCCAGACATTACAGATTTTGTACTGTGTTGATGTATATAGGCAGTCCTTGACTTACAACAGTTCATTTAGTGATCAAAGTTACAACAGCATTTATGACCATTTTTCACAGTTATGTTGTGGCCTGCCAGCAGCCAGCAGACTCGGACAGTGAGGAGGTTGGGGAGGAACCTGGGCCAGTCCTGGAGTCTGGCAAAGGCTCTGATGAGTGCTCTGCATCGGAGGCAGAGATGGGGCCAGGGCTGTCCAACAGTTATCAGCTGCCTTTGGAGTCGGAGATCAGTGGGGCAGAAAAACAGCTGGAGCCTGTTCCTGATGTGCTCATGTGCAGAGCTGCCAGGAGAAGGGAACAGTTAATGAACAAGGGTCGACTTGGGAATAAAGGCACAGGTGGATGGTGAATGGCCCCTCCCATAGGGAATAAAGAGGAGTGAAAGGGGAGTGGTGTTTGCAGGAGACAATTAGTTCATTTAATGAGTTTGAAGATTTTTTTTATCTGAGTTCGTGACTCACAGAGACTCCTTGCCAAGTATCTCCTTGTACAGCGTTGGGCTTGGAAGCTATTGGCCTGGCAACTTTCCAAGCTTGATAAGGTCTGTGGTTGCAATTCAGCCTTGAAAGGCTGTTTGTAGGGACTTCTCTGGATGTGAATGATAGGAATTCACATTAGCCAAATAAAAAGGGGTTTTGTCGGGTCAAGGAGTCTGTTTCACGATTTTGGGAAGCCTAGATCAGAACAACTTATGAACGTTGCAGCATCCCCATGGTCACGTGATTTACATTTGGATTGTTTGACTCACGTTTATAACGGTTGCAGTATCGCAGAGTCATGTGATCCCCCTTTGCATCTTTCTGACCAGCAAAGTCAATGGGGAAATCAGATTCACTTAACAACTGTGTTCCTAGTTTAAGAACTGCAGTTAACAAATGTGGCGAGAAAAATCGTAAAATGGAGTAAAACTCACTTAAGAAATTTCTCACTTAACAATATACATTTTAGACTCAATAGTGGCTGTAAGTTGAGGACTATCTGTACATTTGGTGCCGGTCCTTTTTCACCCCATCTTTTTTTCTCTAAGGTTTTGCTTGGCTTTGATTCTTAAGTAGAATACTATATATCTGAAGAAACAGCCAAGACATAATGGGACATGAAAGTTTCTTTACTACAGAATTTCCTTAGAAGCTTTTGAACCCATACTTTAGAAAGCAGAAGTGTCTCAGTTTTGAAAGCATGAGGATAGTGAAGCTGAGGAAATATTTATGTAGATAATTAGAGCTTGGAAGATGCAGACAGACAATAATAAGAAGCAGCCTTTACCCTTGGAAATGCTCCATGTTTTGTCTTCATTTATCTTAATGTGACATTAAAGACCTGAAATGAAGATCCTTGGAATGAAAAAAAGAATTTGTTGAGCTATAGAATTCAAGAACTGTCAGATTATTTGGGATGCTCTATCTGTCATCTCTGCAGATTCTGTACTAAAACAAAATTTTTATTAGTGCAACCCAGAGGTCACAAAATAATATGCAAGTTTTCATGTTCTCCATAATTTATTGCAGAGCATGGTAAATAATGCAGGGGGAAGTTATTAGAGCCATAGAACTTGAGTTTAGTCACATACTTAAGATTTAATATGAGAGAAGTTTCATGCATTAACATTAAGCTAGGGTAAGTTTGTAATTGCTTCTAGGCCTCTGAGGCTGCTGGGAAGTAGGAAATAAGGAATAAAAGATAATATTGAATTATATACTCTTAGAGGCAGACTTTCCAGGTTTTTTGGAAGGTGATTAAAATAGAAACCAGAAAGTTGTTATTCTGAAAACTAAATCATTTTGGATGATATATTTTGAGAAGTGGCAGTCTTTTTTGGCGTTTGGCAATTTATTCTTATATTAGCTCTCTAGGCCCAGAAAAGGCCTGGTAATGTCAAATGATTACGGTCAAACTTTCTTATCTCTTTTAGGGAAAGTTGGGGTGTTAATTATGTCCCTGTGACTTAATAAGTCCATTTTGATTTCAACAGGGAGGAAAATGTAAGCATTGCATAGCTGAAAATCAGCTAGTTTGCTGCTAATTTTGAGTAGTTTGGGTGTTGGGAAGCGACATCTGAAGTAGATGATAATTCAGTATTCCAATGGAATATTATGAAATATTTTCTCTTGAAATCTTGCTTTGGAAATCTACAGAGACACAATTGTTAAAACCAGACTTTTAATTTCTGAGTGTCATATTCTGTTTTGTTTGTCATCTTAAATACTTATTATAAATTGGGTATGCAATAAATAGACAAATAATAACATGTGGGTATTTTAAAAAAATTCTTTCATTTACTATTTAGGCCAAAGTTACAGGTACCACATTAAATGGCAAGAAAGAAAAGCTACAGGCACCTGAAGGTGACAAAGATAAATGGAATTTTTTGAATTTTGCTGAAGCCTGGACTCCAAATGAAGACCTAAATGAAATCAAGGATAAGGTCTTATTCACCCATGTAAGAATGTACATATATAAATCCTATTAGGTATCATTTTGGTTTAGATCTGTTATAATAACTGACTTTCACACAGCATTCTATTGTCATTAATATTAGCCATTTTGTAATGCTGTTTTAGAATCATCAATGAAGTGAAATGTCCATAGGAATAAATGCTTTATTTTACACTTAAAGTACTTTTAATTTTTCTCTTAAACCCACAGGTATGGTTTCTGTAGGATTTGCTGACCTAGACATTCGGGAGAGGCAGCTGACATTCCACATGTCATGATATTGCACCAATGATGCTAATTAGATACAATATGTTATTTGTGTAATGGCATTGTGACAAGTGTGACATTATCAGTGCTTCTAGCAGATGCTTATGTCTACTGATTATAATTCTGTTTGGTCTTTGATAACTGTATAGGGAGCTTGAGCACTTTCTGCAGAAACTTAATGGCAGATTATATCAGATTAATTTGTCTTAATACTTTGGTTCAGGGTTTACTCAAATAGACTTTTACATATTATCTAGGGCATTAGCTTCATTACAAGCTGCATTAATAATTCTTCATATAAATGTCAAATTGTGAATTCTAAAAATGATCACCATTGGCAGAACCGATTCTCTCTTCACATCATTTTCCTAATAACAAAAGGCAGGTTCAGAATTAATTACACAGCTCATTATTTTTTTAAAAAAAGTAGCCAGTAGTGTCATTTGAGTTTCAAAATTGGATCCAAATCCATAGAAATAAATAGGATTCCTATTGTTCTAACTACAGCAAAGATTAAAATGAGTTAAATGTATGTTATTTGACCGAAACATTAGTATTAATAGTTCATTTTGTGAAATTTATTTGCCAAAATGTTAATAGTTCATTTTGTGAAATTTATTTAAATTTCAAAATATTAGCATTAATAATTCATTTTGTGATATTTGTTTAAATGTCAAAATATTAGTACTAATAGTTTATTTTGTGAAAGTTTTTTAAAAGTCTGAAGTAGTACTGATGCAAAATCTTATTATTTCATTTGGATCTAACATACCAATTTTGTTTAAAAGCTCTGTATGCAATAGTCAGCTTTAAAAAAAATAGTTTGAATATTGACAGAATGTTAATACTAATGAATTTTATATTCTAAAATATAGAGTATTATTTTCCCGCTTAATATGTCAAATTGCCTGTTAAAATTCAAACTACAGACTTAATGATCACAATTGAGCCTGGAATTTTGGTTGTAAGTCAGTGTGGTCATAAGTCAAGTCACCACATGACCTAACTCAATTTTATGACCATTTTTACAATAATCATTAAGTGTCACTTGGTTGTAAATCTAAATCCAACTTACTCAATGGGCATTTTTTTGCTGGAAACTGGCACAAATCACAAAACATGATTGTAACTATAGTATGCTGAGCTGATAGTAAATGAGTCAGTTGCCAAACACCTGAAATGCAATTATGTGAGCACCGAGGTTATGTGGCACTTGTAACTTTGAGGACCAATCATAAGTAACTTTTTTCAAGTTTGCAGTAACGTTAAGTGAGCTGTCATCAGTCAAGGACTACCTATTTCTAAAACGGTGAGGTTGAAATAGGAAAAGGTTGGTGATGATAGTAATAGGTAATGAAGGGGTTTCTTTGTGTTAAGCAAAGTAATGATTGTTGGGTCTTCCATCCTAGTTTGAAAAGGAGAAGCAACATGATATTCGTGACTTCTTTTCGCCAAAACCAGATCTGGAGAAAAAGCGAAAAATTGATTCCTGTTATAATACATCTCCATGTTTGAGTTCCAATTCTTCTCAAGACTGGAGGAAAAAGATCTGGAAAGTGGCAGAAACGTAGATCCCGGGGCCAGAGGATCTAAATGAGCTTTGCAGAGAGGCAAAGAGACCAAGACCTGTAGATCCATCTACACCCAAGCTTCTTCCTACTCGAGGAAAGAGCAAATGTTTGTTTAGAAAAAGAAACAATTCATTTTCAGAAGAAGTTTCCCAGGAGGATGAGTGTGTCCTTTTACCGGAGTCAACGAAAGGATTTGCTTCGGAAGTAACCTGGCCTTGCGGTCTTTGCACTTACAGTAATAGTTCACTGCTACCTTATTGTGAAATGTGCGAATCTCCTCGCAGAAAGAATAGTAAGTAAAAAAATATTTGCTCCTGTTAGAATCTTTTTTCATTGTTTTAACACATCTCTTTAGTCCTTTTGTATCATAGCACGTATTACAAAAATATCCTAATGTTTAATGCTAAAAGCAGAAATTAGCAGTTGGGCCTAAAAGTGTAATAGTGCATAAATTAAGGGTTTACAGAAATAAATGTAATTGTCCATGGTATAAATCTAATTTGTATGATATCTTATTGTTAGATATGTTAAAAGAAGCAACTTTATCAGTCTTTATTACTGCATCTATGATATTGCTCCCTCTCCTCCCTCAGTAATATAATGAGAGTCTTGAAAGAAAGCGGTAGGAAAACTCAGTTCAAGGTTAGGTCTTATTTCATCCCCAAGGATGTAGGCTGCAGGCCAGTGGTGGGATTCCATTTTTTTTTGCTACCGGTTCTGGGGGCATGGCTTGGTGGGCGTGGCAGGGGAAGGATACTGTAAAACCTCCAGTCAGAGGTGGTATTTGCAGGTTCTCCAGTCTACTCAAAATTTCCACTACCGTTCTCCAGAACTGGTCAGAATCTGCTGAATACCACCTCTGCTGCAGGCCATGTTCAACCTCAGGTACCTGAAAGGAAGTGTTGCTAGTAGGAAGAAAGTGGGACCAGGACAAAAGCTAAATTCAATTGAATTGAAGCCTAAAATAATTACATTTAGTTTTAACAGTATTGCTATTGGCGGCATGGTGGCCTACAGGTGGAACTCCCACCTCACAATCAAAAGGCTGTGAGTTCACTCCTAAGTAGCGGCAGATAGTTCATTCTCTTAAGAATAATGAGAAAATATCTGCTGTGAACTCCGTATAGGCATCAGGAAGGGCATCTGACCTGTTACTGCTCAACTCCATTCAGTCACCTCCTCCACCCTGATGATTACAGGGTTGTTATAAGGAAAAAAAAATGCCAGTGTGAGTATTTTGCAAATATTCTATAATTACCCTGTCTGTGACATTTAAAAACTTCTATGATAATTCTTGGAGGTTTGGACAAGGAGATGTATATGTAGGTATTTCCTTCCTATGCAATTG
>SOZL01000251.1:29004-106786 GCA_009733165.1 Naja naja | reverse complement strand
GTATCATCAGCGTACTGATGATACTTCACCCAAAGCCACGGATGATCTCGCCCAGCGGTTCATATAGATGTTGAACAGGAGGTGTGAGAGGACCCACCCTGGGGGACCCCACAAGTGAGAGCCCTGGCGTCGACCTCTGCCCCCTGTCAACACCAATTGCAAGCGTCCCGCAGAGGAAGGTGGCGAACCACTGCAACAGAGTGCCTCCGACTCCCAGCCCCCCGAGACGCCGCAATAGGATACCATGGTCGATGGTATCCAAAAGCCGCTGAGAGATATAACAGGACCAGGACAGAGAAAAATCCCTGTCCTGAGCCCTCAGGAGATCATCAATCGTGCGACCAATGCCGTCTCTGTGCTCCTAGGTGTTCCTAGAAAGGTGAACTTAGCAGCACCTATCTGGACTAAAAGCAGAAGAGATATTTCCTCTGTGTTAGTAAAGCTTGCCCTGTCTGCCACCCCCTCCTCCCATCTCTTCCCAGCCCTCCTTCAAAGTTTTTTTTATTTACTTCCTTTTAGGTAAGAAATTGTGCACTTTCATGAAATGTTCTGGATGGATCCAGTTCCACCAGGCCCTCCTTTCCTCTGGTGTCACCCACCTTCCTGAGTGGAGAAGGTCCCCTGCGGGCAAGGAACGCAGAGTGCAGCAAACTGGCTCTCCTTCTCGAGCCCTCTTGACAAATCCAGGAGGACAACTTTCCACACATCTGGACTGAGGAAGGGACTGAGCACAAAAATAAGGAAAGCCAAAGGAAAGAAGTTAGGACCCTCCATCCATGGAAAATGGAGGGAGAAATGGATATTAGCCCAGTAGCCTCTGGTCTTCACTGAGGTAAATAAGAAATCTCTGACTACTTTTAAACAGATGCAGGAGGTAGAACAACTGGCAGATCCTTCATTTAGTTCAGGAGTCGGATGCACCGGTGGGCCGGGTTATATAAACCAGTAGCTCTGAAGAGCATTAGACACTGAACAGGTTCGCTGCAACAACCTTTGTTCATGTGTTTGGCCTACCCGCCGCCTTGGTTGTTCTTTATTTCTGCTTTTCAACCTCAGCTGCTTTGTGCAGGACAGCTGAGGTTGAAAAGCAGGAAAGAAGAGGCTTTTCAAATGCTGCACACCAGCACACAGCTTGTCAGCTGTCCGGGCAGCGGAGCTGAGGTTTTTGGAAATGCGTGCGGTGCATGCAAAACACACTCCCACCAAACCAGTAGTAACACCGGTTAATCCCATCCCTGTGATATAGTTCCTCTCTTTTGCTTTTGGAATTTAACAATACAATCAAGTACTTGACTATCTGATAAAGTCTGGAAGGATTGAATTGAAAACAAGGTTTAAGTATGATGAGGTAGTCATATTAAAACTGAATATAAAGTTTACTGAAAAAGATTTAGGAAACTTTCATTCCATTAGATTTTTTAATATGAAATTGAACTGTGATGAAGAAAGAAACCTCTGACCAGTAAGATCTTGAGAGATTTCATTGTAAGTCAATCAAAAGGTCATTGAGATAAATGAACACAAATTGATCCAACACATCACGGAAAGCGTCGTGCATGAAATGCATGAACCCAGCTGGGGCATTGGTTAATCCAAACGGCATCACGGTATACTCAAAATGGCTGTACCTTGTCTTGGAAAGCTGTCTTCCACTCATCCCCTGCACGAACGCGAACCAGGTTGTAGGCCCCACGCAAGTCCAACTTCATGAAAGCTTGACAAAAGCCGCTCAATTAGTTCAGGAATGAGGGGAAGCGGCTACTGATTCCTCACTGGGATGGCATTCAATTTGCGGTAATCGCCACACAAACGTAGCTCTCCCGATTTCTTTTTTTACTAAAAGCACCGGTGCAGCCCATGGGGAGGTAGAAGGCCAGATAAATCCTTTCTGGAGGTTCTTGTCGATAAACTCCCGCAACGCGGCTAACTCTGCTTCCGACAGGGGAAAGATATCCGACCCACCGGCAATTTCACATCGGGCAACAAGTCGATTGGACAGTCATACGCTGTATGCAGAGGCAGCTGATCTGCCTCCTTCTCTTCAAACACATCAGCCAAGTCCACCAACTCCGCAGGTAGATCCAGGTCCACAGACGTAGCCACACTCCCTGCACAGGAGCACAAGCAATGGGTAGCACACTTCCTATCAAGGAACCGCACAACTCCAGACGACCAAGCAATCTGTGGATCATGGGCCCGTAACCAATCCAAACCCAGCCCCACCAGGAAATGAGACACTGTGGCAATGTAGGACACAGCTTCCTCCACATGCTGCCCAATACGCATGCGAAGGGGTTTGGTTGCAGCAACCACAGGTCCTGAATGAAAGGGGGGTCGACCATCAAGCGTCTGCATCATTACTGGCAGGGACACCTGTTGCTGAGGAACGAACCACTGCTCGACAAAATGAGCATCCATGAAATTGGCTGTGGTCCCTGAGTCGACCAAGGCTTGGATCTCTACCACTCCCACACCAGGCACACACACACACTTGCTGGCCACACAAGGTGCTTCACCCATAATGACTGTGGGGGGGGGAAGATGTCACAGGTGGCAAAGGTGGCGGAGGTGGCAAGGTTGGGGAAGGTGGTGGGTCTAAGGATTTTACACCCTGAGCTACAGACCCCCGTAGGCCGAGCGACGCTCGTTTCCTGCTACCCCTGGCATCGCTGCTGTGGATGTCTTAACAGGACACTTGGCCTCAAAATGGCCTCGATTACCACAATAGAGGCATAACCCATCGATCCTTTTCTTCTTGAAACAGGCGAGGGCGGGCGACCCCCCCAGCTGCATGGGCTCCTCCAAAGGCACCTCCACCTAGGGTGCCATCCTGCTGGAAACAGATACAGACTCCCTCTGGTCATTGCACCCATTGCTGCTGAAGCCCAGCATCGATACGAAGATACAGATGCATGAGCTCCTGAAGGGCGCGAGGGCGTTCAGTGCATGCCAACTCGCCCAGGAGCTCTGACGACAAACCCTCCTGGAACTGGTCCAGTAGCATTGCCTCATTCCATTGGACATGCTGGGCAGCCACCCCAAAACTAGCAATATAATCCATGAGAGAGCCCCTCCCTGCTTCAAGTCTCTCAAACGTCCGTTGACTGTTTGACTTCGAAACTGGGTCCTCCAGCCTGACCTGAAACTGAGGGCAAAACTCGGCGTAATGGTCCAACAGCTTGGTTGGGCTGGGTCAACAGAGGCATCACCCAACGTGCTGTGGAGCCTGACAACAAACTAGTCAAAACCCCCCACCTTATCCCGGTCAGTGGGAAAGTCCTCAGGCCGAAGGCTCGTGTAAAGCAGGCCCTGCCCCAAAATGCTGGCAATGGGGGCCCAAGGAACCATCACATTTGTCTGGCACTGCCACTTGGCATGTGCGGCGTGGCTGAGCAGCCTGCATTTGGGCCACCTGTGCAGGCAAAAGAGCCACTTGCTGGCTCAACTGAGCACTCTCAGCTCTGAGCTGATCCATGGTCTCCCCCCAAAAAGCCAAAATAAAGTGAAGGGGGGCGGCTGGAGTCCAAATGCGATGACCGAGAGTAGCTCAGCGATGGAATAAACTCCAAAATATAACTCAGTCCTTTAATGCCTTCACTGTATAATTAGTTCTGGGGAGTCAAAAGAATATTTCAAAAGCAAAAAAACACACAGTTCATCTTTTAAAACGCTGATCACAAAGAAGAAACCAAAACCAAACCACCTCAATATAGTCCCTTGACAGTCCAGTGTAGATAAGTGCCCACTTCAGGGGAAATAAACAGGAACAAACTACTGGAAGAATGCCAAACAAGATAAACCTTCTTTAACCTTGAACTCCAGCAGCCGGACTACGCATGTTTGGACTTAAATACAGAGCTCCCAGCTGCAAGCCCTGAGGAGGATCATGGCCCCCGCCTCCCGAGTAGAGCATGCTTTGTCCTGATCCTCTCCTCCCTGCGTGCTCTAGGGTGGATAGAAGATGGGCCTGGATCCTCCTCAGTGGGCTCAGCTGGCCTCTGCTCTTCCCCATCCTCCTCCACCACCCCCTCTGGAGCCACACTCCCACACTCTGCCGGCTGCTCCTCCTCTTCCTCGGAGTCAGTCTCCAACCAGGGCATGACACGTGGGTAGTGATGGGAGGGACCCGATGCTCCCGTGTGACACTCCTCCTGCGCGATCTGCATTGGTTGCCGGTTGCCCTCCGGATAAGATATCAAGGTGCTGGTTTTGACCTAATAAAGCCCTTCATGGGTATTTGCAGGAGTGCCTCCTACCGTCATCAAGGTCCAATCACCCCATGAGCTCCCACCAGCAGGGCCTCCTTGGCGTGCCGGTCGGCTAGACAATGTTGGTTGGTGGTCCCCTGGGGGTAGGGCCTTCTCACAGGCGCCCACCCTGTGGAACCAGCTGCCCCCTAGGGTTACGGTTGGCCCCGCCACCTTCGTTCCTTCCGCCGCAAGCTTCAAACTTGGCTGTTTGGGCAAGCTGGCCTGAATTGAAGTTAGTAGGGTTTTTTTTTTTTATTTGATTGGGTATTACCGTGTTTCCCCGAAAATAAGACACTGTCTCATATTTCTTTTGGCTCCCAAAAACACACTAGGTCTTATTTTCGGGGTAGGTCTTATATATTTATGGTGCCAAATAGTGGGTGTGAGTGTGTAGGGGGTGTTTGGGTGCACGGTTGCTCCCTGAAAAGTCTTCCTGGAACTGGAGATTTAAACTAGGTCTTATTTTCGGGGTAGGTCTTATATTAGGGCAGGTTTAGAAAATAGTGCTAGGTCTTACTTTCAGGGTAGGTCTTATTTTCGGGGAAACACGGTATTAGATTTTAGTATCTATTTGGATGGCTTTAGATGTTCAGCCCTGTATGTTTTTTTTTTTTCTATATATGCGATTTTTCAGGTGAGCCTCTCCGAGTCCCGCCGGAGATGGAGTGGCATACACAAATCCAAATAAATAAATAAATAAACTAACTAAAAGTATGGATTTTGCTGACAAATTTTTAAAAATGATCTCAGCAATCTATTGGACCCAGTAATTCTAAATTGGTGACAGAACAGAAACATTTAAGATCAACAAGGGAGTAAGGCAGGGATGCCCACTGTCACCCCTACTCTTTATTCTTACATTGGAAAACCTATTGGAGAATATTAGGGAAAATAAAGGAATCAAAGGGGCATCAATTAGAAAGGAACATTACAAAGTACATGCCTTTGCCAACGCTACAGTATTTTTTTTTGGAAGATCCGGAGGACACTGGAGTAGAATTAATAAAAAAAATAGAGGAGTTTGGCACTGTTGTGGGACTTAAAATAAATAAAAAGAAAGCAAAGGTATTTATTTATTTATTTATGTATTCGACCTATATGCCCCTCTCCCGAAGGACTCAGGGTGGCTCACAGCTAAAAATACAATACTAACAATAAATTACCTAAAACTATATTAAACCAATTGTAAGCCAAATTCACATTAAAACCCCCAAATTAAAAGAGACAAACCCCAAAGAGTCAGCACAGCCCAGATTGTAAAAACAGCCAGGTTTTTAACTCGTGGTGGAAGGTGCAGAGATCGGGAGCCAGCCGGAGCTCCGGCGGAAGATTCCATAAAGTGGGGGCCGCCACAGAGTAGGCCCTTCCCCTGGGTCCCCACCAGGCGACATTGAGTCGCGGACGGCACCCTGAGGAGACCCGCCTGTGCGCCGACAGGGCAGTTCGTACTCGATGCTGGGAGGAGTCGCTCGTAAATATCCTGCACCCATGCCATGTAGGACTTTGAATGTTAACACCAAAACTTTGAATATTGCCCAAAAACCTAAAGGATGACAAAAAAAAAGAACTAGAAGGAAAATTGGGAATGCAAATTGTTAAAAAGGAAAAATATTTAGGCATTTGGTTAACACCAAGGTGCTCATCAATTAAAAAGGACAATTATGATAAATTAATTATACAAATTAAAAAAGAATTGTAAACTTGGGAGAAATTACCGTTATAGTTAATGGGGAAAATTGCAGCAGTTAAAATGTCCACATTACCAAAAATACTATATTTTTTTCAGACCATACCAGTGAAATTGGATAATTTTTTTTTTAGAGAATTAGACAAAACAGTAACTAAATTTGTTTGGGCGGGGAAAAAATCTAGGATAAAAATGAAATTACTACAGGATAAAAGAGAAAGGGGTGGCTTTGGACTCCCTGATAAGGAAACATCATACTACCAGGCAGCAGCTACGGTATGGATGAAGGATTGGATCAATTTGGAAAACAAAAGAATACTGTTGATAAAAGGCCACAACTTGCAAAAAGTGTGGAATAGTTTTTTATGGAATGGGAAAAGCAAGCAACATTCATACTTTCAGAGACATTTGATCAGAGACTCACTAATTCAGATATGGAACAAAATTAAAAAGAATCATTATGTTAAAATACCGCACTGGCTGTCAACTATGGAAGCACAAATTTACCCAAACACAATGGATCTGGTGAAAATGAGAAAGTATAAAGACTTATTAGATGAACAAGGAAGGCTGAAAATGATACAAGAATTACAATAACAAAACATAGATATAGACTGGTGGCCATACATGCAGGTTCAGGAGAGGTATAAAAAAGACAACGAACAATATAGATTTTATATGGGAGAACACTAATTAGATGGAATTCTACAAGGAATGGAAAAAAGATGATTTCAAAAATACATAACTTTTTTTTAGATTTCAACATGGAAGAGGAAGTGGTTAAGGAGATGATGGTGGTATGGGCGAAAAATGTTGGCCACAATACAGATTTGGAACACTAGGAAAAATGCAGGGACTAAATTACAAATTAACTATGTCTACAGCATACAGGGAAAACCTCTACAAAATGTTTTATAGATGGCACCTACCCTCTGCTAGGCTAGCAAAAATGTTTAACCTAAATCCAAATTGTTGGAAGTGTAAAAAAGAAAAAGGCACTTATTTTCATATGTGGTGGACATGCCCAGAAGTCAAGAAATATTGGAACACAATTTGAATGTGCCTAGAAGAAATAACAAAACATAATTGAACCCAAACCAGAATTATTTTTATTAGGTATAACAACAGAAAAATATAATAAAAAAGATAGATATATTATGTTACATATCTTAACAACTGCTGGGATTTCTTATGCACAATTTTGGAAGCAGGAAAATGTACCATCAGAGGGTGTTGTTATAAAAAAAAATTAGACTGTGCAGAGATGGACAGGCTAACAATGAAATTGAGAGATAAAGAAGATTCAATATATAGTCTGGGACGCCTGGCATGAATGGTTTAAGAATAAAAAGAAATTAAAATGGCAAATATATTGATTTGTAGCAAGAGTAAGGAAAGAAATATGCAATGGCACTGGAATAAGAAAGTATACATAGAAAGATAAGGAAATGTCTTGACGTTGATACAATGATGTATAAAGTTTTATTTTATGTTTTTAAATTTTGAAAACTGAATAAAGTATTTTCAAGAAACAAATACACAGCTTTCAGCATGACTCCATCTGCTCTGTGAATTACAAGAAGAGACACATTCAGCTGCAAGAAGAGAAGCTGTTGCTAAGGGGATAGCACAATGGCTTTTCCCTGTAATTATCAGAAGAACAAGAATTCTTCATGTATTCCCTGTGGATTTCTGGACAGAAAGATCTTCCAGGATAAAATTTGCTTTAAAAAATACACCTGAGTTCACCAGCTTGGGGGGCAGAACATATCACCTTAGCCTGTCTTGCAAAGAGCTCACTCCTGGGTTTGAAGAGACTCATGTCCCTTCGTTTCCTCTTTGGTCACGACCGAAACACAGGTAAGAAAAAACATGGTTGCTATAAATTTGTCCTGGTGCCATCCAGGTGGCACAGGTGGTGTCTGATCTGCTAAAGTTCCACTGACATTTCAGGAACCTTCAAGCGTTTTCTGCATAAACCTTGATTTCTGTTCTAGGACGGAAGGTGATAAGAATGACTGGGCAGGAGGTATGCTACTTCTTGTGCTTCTGCTGCTGTTCTGGCTCCAGGCTCCAACTATAGCAAAGAGGCTGCAAACCATCTGTGTGTTCAGGGATTATGTCGGATTAGATGGAAGCTACTATATGCCTGGTGATCTCATTATTTGTGGGAATTTGCCCTTGGGAATTATTGTAAAGTCTCCTGCCCCAGACTTTAATATAATGAACCTTCCTCTACAGAAAACGTAAGTTTCATCTGGAGGAGAAACGTGCAGATAATTGTTCTCTTTGCTTTAAAATTGGGGACTTTTTCAGAAATACTTCTAGTATTTGCACTGTCCTGGTGTAGTGCACATTTTATGCTTTTCTCGATAAATTAGCAAGATGTTAAAATAGGCTAGAATTTTCAAACACCTCATCAGAAAGATGATAAACAACAAATGAAGAGGGAAGCTATGCCGGCCTAGTGAAGAAGCTGAATTATAATATTAATCTGAACAGTCATTTGTGGTAGAAAATACAAATAAAAGTTCTTCACAATGTACTTTTCCAGTGTTCAGGAGTTACAAAAATCCCTCTCAGGTTTCAAACCAGCATTGTTCACAAATAATGGTATTCAGTAAATCTATGAAGTGACCCCGACTGTAGTTCTCAGAAATCTTGACCTCACCTGAAGAAGCTGCTCCAAAAGAGACCTTAAATAATTACAATGAAAGGGGAGCAGTTGGAAAGGATAACAGCCACTGAAGTGAATTTGGCAGGGATGATAGAGACTATAAAACAGTCCATGATATCTATGGAAAGGCTTGTCTCCTTTCTCACAAATTAATCGAAGCTTAGCCAAGGGAAGTCATTTGGAAAAAAACACAAACCCAATGAAATTTGGGAGTTTCTGCCCTCAAAAATCCCCTCAAGCAGTGAAGCAAATTCTAAAACCATGCACAAGCTTTCCTGTAATGTTCTGCAATGTTTTTCTCACTACAGACTCATCACCACTTACTACCAGCAGTTCCTTGCATTGATGTTTGCTGTCTCTGAGGTCAATAAGGATTTTCTTCTGCTTCCCAACATCACCCTTGGCTTCCACATCTATGGCCATTTCCAGAGGGAGATAGTTATTTCCTTAAACAGCCACTCCATGCTCTCCTCACGAGGCCAAGTAGTTCCAGGTTACAATTGCAACCAGCAAGACACTCTGCTCTCCGTCATTGGTGCTCTCAGTGCCAAGTCCTCAAGGCTGATGGCCTCCATCTTCAGCATCTTTAAGGTCCCACAGGTAAGAGAGTTCCATTGGATACAGATAAAGATCAAAAGCACACACAGAAGCCAAAGATGAATACTTCAGCTTCAACCATAACAATACAAGAGCACGCAATAGATACAAACTCAAGGTTAACTGCACCAAACATGATTGCAGGAAATATGACTTCAGCAACAGAGTGGTCAGTGTCTGGAATACTCTACCCGACTCTGTGGTTTCTTCCCCAAACCCCAAAACTAACTTAGACTGTCTACTATTGACCTCACCCCTTTCCTAAGAGGTCTGTAGGGGATGTGCATAAGTGCACCAACGTGCCTACTGTCCCTGTCCTATTGGGTTTTTTAAATTTTTCTTATATGTATCCATGTACTCATAACTATGTTTATCCTTATACTTATTATCTTGTAAGCGATTGACAAATAAATAAATAAAAAATAAAGATTAAGTTTGCCAGTCAAAGAGAGTCAGCCTGACTGTAAGGGCCACCAACCACACTATGGTGACTACTAAAGTCACCATAACACTTTTACTTTGTCTTTGAAAAAGAATCTGTTTTTCTCCAGCTCGGTGTTGGCTTTGAGTTCTCTCAGGAGAGAAAAGAGTTTATCCTTCCTTCTTCTGGATTAATCCTAAGGAATCTCCTCAATATGCGGGTTTAGTCCAGCTGCTCCTGTATTTCCAGTGGAATTGGGTTGGGCTTCTGGCCCCTGAAGATGAAAGGGGAGAACATTTCATTTCAACTCTGACTCCAATGCTCCAGGTGAAGGAGATCTGCCTGGCCTTCACTCTAATGCTGAAGCTGGATAGTTTTGAAATCATTCAGAAAACGTTTATTCTCAATTTTCTTACCTTGTCTAAAACAGAAGTGCTTATTCTGTTTGCAGACTCAGTTGTTACTGGCTGTTTAATAGGGGGACTATATTTTTTTGAAAATATCATGAAAGTATCATTTAGGAAAGTTTGTATCTTCACTTCCCATTGGAAACTTGGCATGGGGCAATCTGAAGACAAATTGCAATATATAAAGCTTTTACATGGGGTCTTGCATCTAAGGGACCACTCTGGGGATGTCTCTGAATTCAGCCACTTCCTCCTGTCTTTAGATCCCTTGAACCCCAGGGAGACATCTTTCTCTCTCCATGGTGGGAGTTTGTCTTTGGCTGCAAGATCCATAAGTCAGGAATGATCCCTCCAAAGGGGCAAAAACAATGTACAGGAAAGGAGAATCTGCAGAATCTGCCCACTTACACTTTTGAAACGAGAATGACAGGAGAAAGTTACAATATCTACAATGCTGTTTATGCTCTGGCACACGTTTTACATGCAATGTGTGGATACAGAGCCCAATCAACCATGATGAAGTTTGGAAAGAGGATCTCAAATGTCCAGTCATGGCAGGTAAGTTCTGTGGGTAAGTTCTTGAATCAGTCCACGGACACTTAGAGGAAGCTCCCGTATGAATTTCTTCAGTTCCTGATTAAATGTCTGCGTACTCCCATGCCAATTCATTGGAGACCCTGTCCCATCTTTTAGTTTAGCATTTGTTGTGCTACTCAGCTTGCTGTGTGAAAAGACCTTCTGATTAATAATGGATGGAAAGTAACCAAGGAGAGAAGGAACCTAGAGCTAAGGAGAAATTTCTTAAGGGACAGTTTACCTATAGAAGTTGTGGGTGCCCCTTTGCTGGAGTCATTTAATAATAGAGTCACTTGTCTAAAACTGTAGAGGGTCTATTGCTTGAGCAGAGGGTTAGTCTAGAAGACCTCCAATGTCCCTTCCAATAGTGCTACTCTGTTTCTATGTCAATCCTAGTACAAAGCAAGAATCAAAGTGGTCCTAATGGGCTCCTAGTCTAAAATTTCCTGCATCAAAGGCTGAAATATTGGACCTTTTGAACAGGTCAGATGCTTCCTTCCACATGGGCCAGTAGATCAAACCAGGTGCCTGCATTCTGCTGCCTTTCACAATGACCTAGAGAAAATCAGTGGAATTTTCCATGGTTCTGATAGAAATGATTCATTCATTTCAATCATTTATTTATCAGTTAACAAGACCTTGGCCCAAAGTAATTATTTGAAAGTGTGTGTTGCCACAAGTGGCAAATTCTAAAATGAAATTTAGATTGTGGAAGTAAAATTCTTGTGTTTTGATGAAATTGGAGTTGGAAACCATGCTCAGTGATAAAGGGAAAACATTTAGTTTCAGAGTTAATTATGGCCACCAAGAGATGGAACTAGCTTCTCAAATATAAACTCATTTTCTCAAGATGGCCTTTATTTGTTTGTTTGTTTGTTTGTTTGTTTATTTATTTATTTATTTATTTATTTATTTATTTGATGGGATTTATATGCGCCCTATCTCCCAAAGGACTCAGGGGCTCATAATGATAAAAATATAATACAAATATTAAAAAGCAATTACATTCAAAATCCCAATAACCAATTAAAATTTAATAAAACTGTCACTAAAACCCCATCCCTCCATCAGTCCAAGGTCGGCCAGTTGAAAAAGCCATGTTTTCAGGCCATGACGGAAGGATTGGAGGTCAGGGACCACCTGAAGCTCCAGGAGCAGCTGATTCAATAGGGTGGGTGCTCCCACAGAGAAGGCCCTACCCCTAGGGGTCACCAGCCGACATTGTCAGGCCAACGGCACCCCAAGGAGGCCCACTCTGTGAGAGCAAACGGGACATTGGGAAGTCGTTCCTGGCAGCAGGGTCTCCTGAAAATACCCGGTCCTAAGCCATTATGTGATGATAGTAGCCATGATGTCTCATCTGTAGCTCTAGGCCCAAATACTCTGATTTCTGAAGGTCTCCTTTTTTCAGATTCTTGCCTATTTGGGCAATGTGCAGTTCAACAACAGTGCTGGAGATGAAGTCTCCTTCTCAGAAGATGGACTGGGATCTGCTCGTTATGATCTTTTCAATTGGGTTTTCCTCCTAATCAATCTTTTGTCCTTATGAAAGTTGGGCAAGTAAATCCTGAGGCTCCTCCAGGCCAGGATTTCACCATTAAATCTGATGGAATCATCTGGGCCACAAAGGTGAGCTGCAAGGAAATATTGTAAGTCCAGGGGGAAATTCATTCTCTTCCTGAGATGCACAACGTCTTTGTAACTTGTAAAATAATCAATTGAGTCAGAAATGATGACACTCATTTGGTGAAAAATCTGATTTGCATTTAATGCATTTGAGGTCTGATTTGTGTCATTCCTCAAAAGGTTGGGCTTGGGAATGATTTCTGTTTGAAACACAGGATGCAGTTACAGCAAGTAACAGTGATTTCCATGGACTGTTTCCACTCAGTTCTATCCTCAGTTCCTTTTTTTTAAAGAAATGCTCTAGTCCCATCACAAGCCTTCCTCTGCAGGCTGAGATTCTAGATCCAATCTCCCACATCCATGGGTGTGTCAGGAATGCCCCTGGCCTATTTACCTGAGGACTGTTCTTGATTTCTGATATATTTCTTTAGAAGAGATTTTTATCATAGAAGTAGGAATGAGGAAGGGAAATAAGAATGGGAAAAGGAATGAATGCAGCAGATTCATTGCTTAAGTAATTTCAAGTATTTCTCTTCCAGACCATCCCCTTTGCCAGGTGTGGAAGGAAGAGGTGCCATGCAGGAGAGAGGAGAAGAGTTCCAGAGGGCAAGCAGGTTTGCTGCTACCAGTGTGATGCTTGTCCAGAAGGGACCTTTTCTAATCTGACAGGTACTGTAGACAAGACTTCAAATGTTAATCTTCCAGGATCAAAGAAGACATTCATTAAGTCATTTTTTGTTATTGTTGTCATTTTTTATATGATCAACATGAACTCATATTTTTCATCAAAACCTTTTGGTTTACAGATATAAACTCCCCTGGCCACAGACCCCACCATTCCCAATCCTCAACAATTCCATGCAGAATAGCTTTAAGGCAGAATTTATGAATGTCCAATCCCACCACTGTGTCCAACTAGGATTTCCACTGCCAATTCCAAAAACTGCCTTACAATCTTTCCTGAGTGTGAAATTACAAATTCTCAGCTGAATCAACAAAAACTCCATGAACAATTTCTATAGCTTTATTGACATTTTCAAAAGTCAGCACCTTGTCCTCTTCTGGGTAGAGGCACAAAGGGCAATGAGACAAATGATTTACAGAGTTTTATACTTCATAAAACCCCAAAACTCCCACCTTCTTCATTAACCCATTGGTCAAATTCGTTCAGATTCAATGAACTGTGATTTATCAGATATATTAAAACAATACATACCTTCAAATTCCTCACATCCATGTCCCGTTCTCAATAATTTATCATCTATGGCAACATAATTTTGTAACAGAGACTTCCTAATTTCTCCCATTATATCAGCCATAGCAGCTATAGCCAATGAGTATTTCATTAATACTTTTAGCTAAAGCACAGGCAAGATGTCCCAATTGTATATTGTTATAATAGGTAGCTTCCCAAACAAAAAAAATAAGCCTAAAAGCCCTGATTGTACCTTTGATAAAACTACCATCATCATTACAGTTTGTAATGTATGCATCACCAAGTGTAGATCTTTTTCCTCTCTCTCTCTATATATATATTTCTTTTTAATTATTTATTGTTTTTCTTGTTTTAGTTGTGAGCCCAGTCTTCGGAGATGGGGGCATACAAGTCTCATTAATAAATAATAAATAATAAATAAATATATATATTTCTGCCCCTGGAGCTTCAGGTAGCCCCTGATGTCTGATCTTTCTGCCGTGGCCTAAAAACATGGCTGTTTCAACTCGCCTACCCAGACTGATGGGGGCGGGGGGGGAGGATTTTTAGTGGTAGTTTTAAATTTAATGGTTTATGAGATTTTTGTTTTAATGGTTTTTAATATTTGTATTGTTCTGTTTTTAGTATTGTAAGCTGCCCTGAGTCCTCAGGGAGATAGGGCAGCATATAAATCTAATAAATAAATAAATAAATAAATAAATAAATAAATAAGATGAGTAAGAAAGGATTCTATAGAACCTGTAGGCCAACCCCTAAATATGAGTGGTATATCTTCCTTCTCCACAATTTCATCCATATCAGTGGTGTGTTTCAAATTTCTTCACCACCGGTTCGGTGGGTATGGCTTGATGGGCATGCTTTGTGCACGTGCACACACTTTGTGCACGTGCGTGTGCCAAACAAACCCACGGCACAGGCACAGAGGTGTTTTGAATCACCTCCTGCAATTCTGCACTCTCCCTGATGCTCCAGCAGCTGCCGCAACAATTGCTGTGCCGCGCAAAGCAACTGCACTTCAAAAGTAGGACATGAAGGTTAGTATGGGAGCCTGGGTGGGTGGGTGCAGAGTTGGTATTCAGCAGGTTCTGTTACTTTATTATGATGATAAAAACTAGCATTCATCATTTCATAGTAAAACTCTGTTGATTAATATTTTGGGATGTGCTACTGCCATCCATGTAGTTAAATATCCTATAGTTCAGGGATCCCCTATTGCCATGATGGCACGCCAAGCCATTTGTGCCAGCATGCAAGCTGCAGGCAAATTTACCTCACTGCGCATGCGCACACCTCACAGCTGATTTTTGGCTGGTTTGAGGCCTTTATTGGCCTCCCAGAGGCTTGAGGAAGGCTTCTGCCTCCCATATAGTATTTTACAAGTCTGTGGTGGGAAGGGATCAGACCATTGAACATGATACCATGCTTCCATATATAACAATTGAGTTTGTAATTTCTTTTTCTCAAGCACTCCTTTCAGGGCGTTTATCCAACAGATGTCAGATTTTCCAAATTTATGCCACCTATAATTTGTTTCCACTAAAATAAACTGTGGCCAAACCTTGTGCAATAATCTATCTTTACTTTACTTTATTCAACTGCTTAATATAGAAAGTGAGCCATTCTTCTCTCCATTGTCCAAGCAACTCACCCAATGGAAACATGGGGGGAATGGAAGGTATTTCGTTATTATTCTTTCCATTTTGGGAAGTGGGGTGTGTGGTCTAAAATTTAATTTTTATTATTCAGAATATGATCCTTCCATCAGCACTATCAACCTCTGAGGAAATAGACCTGCCAGGGAAAGAGGACATTCTTCTATCTATGTCTCTTTGATAGAGCAGGAGGGAGCAAAAAAAGTCTGAATGAACAGATTTGAGATACAAAGCAGAGAGGTTAAGGCAGGGATAATGTGCTCACAAACAAAACAGCAACATTCCTGGATAACAGATCTATCAATCTTCTGTGTGTTCCATTATAAAATGGCAGAAAAAACAGACATGATGTCAGGATTCCAACAGTTACTCCAATTAAATCATGAGCCTCGAGCCACACTCCCAAAACTAAAGAGAATTTATTTGAAGGTAACATTCTACGTCCAGCATTAACCTGGGCATAGCCAACTCTGAGATACGTAATTCACTGTCACCCTTGATCCTGCTCTTCCCCCCACCCCTCTGGGTGTATCATCCAATGTTCATAGCCAAGAGTCATCAATCATGCTCTCCAGTTAGATTTTTGTGCAGCAGAAGCTCCAGTCATCTAATCAATCTCTGAAGAAAATATGAATGGAATGTATTTTCGATTCCACACTCTTTGAAACTCCCCCCTTCTTTCTGTTGTCAACCATAAAATGTGTATACAAAATGTTTTATGATTGACATTTGACTCCCCTCACTTCTTGAAGATGACCTGTACAACACACACAAAATCAAATTGATTGCAGATATGGAAACGTATGCTCATGAACCCTCCCCCCCAGGCTTGGTTGGAATTTCTGCATGGAACCTTGCTTGGACGTTCCTACTCTTTACCCATGATGCCTTTGATAAGAGGTAGCTCTTCCACTTGATGAAATATTGGAGCTGTCTCCTGTGCCACCTTGAATTGAGGATTTGCTGCACCTCATAATGTGTTTGGCCTCCTATGACCACGCGATCTGGGGACTCACAAGGTAGGGGCCTCAGCATTGATCTGACCACGGCTTTTAATAGGCTACTATGAAATACTGGGTGTATTTTCCCTAACAATCAGGGTAACTTCAATTGCACCGTGACTGGGTTGATGGTCTTTACTATGGACAATGGTCCCATAAACTTTGGCCCCAATTTCTTGCTAGGGAGTCTTAACCTCAGATGTTTGGTTCTGTCAGGATTCCGACAGTTACTCCAATTAAATCATGAACCTCAAGACACACTCCCAAAACTAAAAAGGATTTATTTGAAGTTAACATTCTATATCCAGCATTACCCTGGGCATAGCCAACTCTGAGATACTGAATTCACTGTCACCCTTGATCCTGCTTTTCCCTCCACTGCACTGGGTGTATCCAATGAAAACATCCATAGCCAAGAGTCATCAATCATGTTATCCAATTAGATTTTTGTGCGGCAGAACCTTCAGTCATCTAATCAGTCTTTGAAGAAAATATGAATGAAATATACTTTTGATTCCACACTGCTGCCTGCTCTTTGAAATTTCCCCCTTCCTTCTGTTGTCAACTATAAAATATGTATACAAAATGTTTTATGAGTTGACACAGGAATCTCAGACAGAAAGCCACATTACTCATGGAAGTGCATAGTGAATGGATAGTTGGAACTGAACAAATCCTTGTCTCTGGCTAATCTATCCTCAGGACCATCCTAAATGAAGGATGATTTGCTCTTTTAATGCCCCATAAATAGCACATGGGATTATTTCATTACTACCTTTGTAGGTAGGTCAACAGCGGAAAGGCAACATATGTATCATCTTTGTGGGAAAGATAATATGCATGGTAGTTGCTTGAGAAATCCTTAGACAAAGACTTTTGATTTCAGATGCAGCTCACTGTGAACTCTGCCCCAAAGACCAATTTCCCAACAAGGACAAGGACCAATGCATTGCCAAGAGGATCCATTTCCTTGCCTATCAAGACACCCTGGGATACATTTTAGTTTTTCTTGCTCTTTTCCTCTCTGGAATCACTTCTACAGTCCTGATGGTTTTCTATAAACATCATGACACACCAATTGTCAAGGCCAACAACCGAGATCTCACCTACATCCTCTTGGCCTCCCTCCTTCTCTGCTTCCTCTGCTCCTTTCTTTTCATTGGTCAACCAGGGAAGCTCACCTGTCTCTTCCAACAATCTGCCTTTGCCATCCTCTTTTCCCTTGCAGTTTCCTCAGTGTTGGCAAAGACTGTCATGGTGGTTCTGGCCTTCATGGCCACCAAACCAGGGAACAAGACAAGGAAACTTTTAGGAAAACCACTGACCAACTCCATTGTCTTAGGCTGTCCCCTGATCCAAGCCCTTCTTTGTGGCACCTGGTTGATCACCTCTCCCCCATTTCCCAGTTTGGACTTCCACTCCTTGTTTGGGGAGATTATCTTGGAATGTAATGAAGGCTCAGCTTCAATGTTTTACAGTGTCCTAACCTATATAGGTTTTCTGGCCATCGTCAGTTTCATGGTAGCCTTTCAAGCTAGGAAATTGCCTGACAGCTTTAATGAAGCCAAGTTCATCACTTTTAGCATGCTGGTCTTTTGCAGTGTTTGGATCTCCTTCCTCCCCACTTATCTAAGCACCAAAGGGAAGTCCATGGTAGCTGTGGAGATCTTCTCCATTTTGGCCTCTGGAGCTGCTCTCTTGGCTTGTATTTTTTCCCCCAAATGCTACATTATTCTGCTGAGGCCAGATCTGAATTGCAGAGAAAATATAGTAAGAAACAAGAATTTCTAACTAATGCAACAGTCGGCCTCATTTACATTTGTTTTTGAGGCATGTTTAAAATGTGATGATTTCTAATAAATGATGACACGAAGGAGGAATTTCTCTATTTAACAAAATTCCTTATCAAATGCTGCAACTGGTTACACTTTACTTTTGGTCAGCAAATATCATCCAGTCTTTGTTTAACATGTTTTCAAAATGTCCTCAGTGATGTCCAGTGCTCTGAATTGATGGAAAGCTTGTTAATAAAAATGTGTGTTTATTATTACAAGGAGAAAGTTTTCTGATATTATTCCTTTCAATTTAGTTCATTTATTAAGTTAGTATTTTTAAGGGATGGGTTCAGTATTGGTGTTTTTAAGTAAATATGGTTGTTTCCTTAGATAACTGAGTCTTTATAAAATTAACTACTACTATTCAAATATTTTTGAAGTGGTAGAGTTTAAATCCAAATAACATCCAGATCTGCTATATTTCCTCATCCATGTCAGGCAGAATTTCCCCAAGATGAATGAGCAAAGTACGTCATAATTGTATGCAGTATGTTATCATCTATTGTGATATTTCATCTCTTGGGCTTTCTTGGTAAACGATGGTGCTCTGTAAGACCTGCATGTACAGAGACTCTGCACAGGTTAATCAACTATGCCTAGGATTACAATCTAATTTCCTTAATGAGCACATGTTCCTAGCAAGGAAATCCAGAGCATGAGAGTCATCCCAGCTTCCTAACTAAAGTCAGGAGGCATATGTCAATCACCAGTCCTGTGTCATATGGTAATTTAAAGGGGATAACCAGCACCATTAATGGTGCCTTGGAGGAACCTGTGAAGCCACTGCAGCTCATGCCACCAAAGTCTAATGTGGGTGAACCTAGAAGTGTCCAATATTGTGAGCACCTCTTCATTTTGGACCAGCTTCAGTTTTCAAGGGTTGTTCAAGTGTAGCCCCCATGCAAGAAAACTGGAGCAATAGTAGAGAATGCTCATGGCTCAGGTTCACATTTTGGCAGTGGTTTGTTCTTCGAGCTGGCCATTTAGCTCCTGGACATTTTATTACCAGACTTTGTAATACCTTTAATGGGACTTTGGTTGAAATATCTTGTTCAGTTTCTCTTCCATTTATATACATCTTATGTGGTGTTGTGGTCAGCTGGTGACGTGACTGGTTGTTTGCATGGTGCAAAATTCCGCTGATGAGGAGATGGTCAGTTCTGTCATTATTGGTCATTTGGATGGTCCAGTTTCTTTCTGTTTTTTTTATAACAATATTTTTTTATTATTTTGACAGGAATACAAACTCAGTATACAGTGTGCCGGTAGATTGTGTCTCATCTTCTCCAATATCATTGAATACAAAATATTCCATATTAGTAAATTAATTTTCCTTACTACATTTCGCTTTATCATATCACCACGGCCTCTGAATATACAGTATAAGCAAACCACTATTACATTATTACAAACAAACAAAAACATAAAAATTCTTTTTTTGAGAACAGTGTGTGTCCAAACCTTCCCTTTTCCATACAGATATAATTTCAATTTTTTACACACTTCATGTGTTCTATCCCAATTATCATAACAATTTATACTATTTTCCTTTATTCTCCTGCAATATTTTCCATTCAGTTTTTAATACACTTTTATCTATAATGTTTACAATCTTATATTTCTTATAAGACATATTTTACCCTGTAGTTATTACTTCAGAGGATAATACCCCATCTTTCTTTTACCCATCATTGTTTAACATTTATATTTCTCCTTTAGCATTATTGTTTCTATTACACCTCAATTTTAATAAAATCTCTATTACCGATCCATTTCTGCTTGGTACATTCATTTTTATTTATTACACTTTTTAACAATATAAAGTAAAGATATTATAAATGTACATAACCATTGTAAATAAGCTAATTATTTCCATTTCAATTTAATTCAAGCGCTAATTACCATATCTATCTTATTTATCCATTCCCATAAAATATTTTCATCATAATGACCTTAAAAAGAAAATGAAATACACATCATATTAATCCTCTAAAACTTTTAGCTTCTATCTGTTTCTAAAATAACCCCGCAGCTCATGTACCCTTGCAGATTTCTAAGTTGATTTATTTAACCATTATCTCGGTGTCCAAAAAAATAAATAAATTCTCTAAACCTGGTATACTTCTCTTGTTTCTGTATATCTTGTTTCCATTTACAGCTTCCCCCTTTTTTTCCTGCCCCCCCTTTTCCTCCCTTACCTCGCTATTCACTTTTCTAATTAATTCTCCCTTCTGGAATCCTGTCTCTTGATTTTTCCTTGTAACAGGTCCAGCTGGTTTGCCAGCTTCGCCGTTCCTGGACCAGGATGCCCTGCGTACAGTCACTCATGCCCTTGTTCGCGACTCGACTACTGCAATGCTCTCTATCTAGGACTGCCCTTGCATACCATCCGGAGACTGCAGCTGCTACAAAATGAGGCGGCGTGGGCGGTGATGGGAGTTTCCCGTTCTCCCATGTTAGCCCCTCCTGCGCTGCCTGCATTGGTTGCCGGTTGCTCTCCGGGTGAGATTCAAGGTTTTAACTTTAACATACAAAGTCCTACATGACATGGGTCCTTATTACTTAAGGGAGCGACTGCTGCCGACATTGAATACTAACCGCCCTGTACGAAGTCACAGACAGGGACTCCTTGGGGTCCCATCAACCGGGCAATGCCAGCTGGCGGTCCCCCGACAATGTGCCTACCCTGTTGCAGTCCCGAACTCTGGAATCAACTTCCCTGGGGCTCCGCCTGGCCCCGACCTCCGCACCTTCTGCCATGACCTGAAGACCTGGTTATTTGACCAATCCGGGCTGTGACCCATGGGTGGGGTGGTTTTAGATTTTGATGGATTTTAAGTTTTGTATTTAATTGGGACCATTAGTTTAATTCTTTTTAAGTATTTATTGTGCTCGTTTTATTGTAAGCCGCCCGAGTCTTCGAGATGGGGCGGCATATAATCCCATTAATAAATAAATAAATAAATAAATAAACAATTATACTTTTTAAATTGTTGCTTCAAATCTTAAAGTCTTAACTCTCTTCCCTCTTTTCCCTTTTTCCCCCTTTCGCTTTTTAACAATTGTTTGATTCTTTAAAATGGCTTCCTCTTCTTTGTTCCGCCCTTCTTGTTCCACCGATATTTCCTGTTGTTGCATGTATTTCAAAACCTCCATTTTTATCAATTGTAGCTCTTCTTTAAGTTGTTTAAATAACATTCTTGATTCTTCCATGGGTATTAACATAATTGATGGCCCGACTCATGAGGGGGGGTAACATGCTCAACCTGGTTTTCGTCTCGGAGCAGTGGCGGAGTGGTCTGGGGGGGTGGTGACATAGTTACCCACCCCGTTTCATGGTCAGACCACTATCTCCTGCGGCTGGTCTTCCATCAAGCTGCTCCACACCGCTGGGATGAGGAGCCACTTAGATGGTTCCGCCCCAGGTGCCTGATGGACCCTGAGAGGTTCCAGGCAGAGCTGGGGTTTTTTCCTGCATCCCTTACCCACAGCCCTGCTGAGGTCCTTGTGGCTACCTGGCAACAGTCGGCTGCGGCGGCTCTCGACAGGGTTGTCCCCATGCGTCCCCTTACTCGGTGCGGATCCCGGTCAACTCCCTGGTATACTGAGGAGCTCCGGGAGATGAAGCGTCGTAGAAGGGGACTAGAGAGCAGGTGGAGGGCAACCCATTCTGGATCTGACCGAGCCCAGCTAAGAGCCCATATTAGGACTTACCTGGTGGCGGTGAGGGCGGCGAGAAGATCTTATTTCTCCGCCCTCATAGCATCTGCAGATAACTGCCCGGCCGACCTGTTTGGGGTCGCTCGCTCCCTCCTCCAGCTGGGTGGGGGTGGGGGTGGCAGACCTTTTGTGGGGCAGAGCTGAGGAATTTGGCCAGTATCTGCAGGATAAAATCGCTCAGATCCGGGAAGGGTTGCGCTCGGACTTGCAGTGGCCTGAGGATGGGGATGCGAGTGGTTTGGCCAATGTGACCTGGACTGAGTTCGATCCTGTTTCTGAGGATGAAGTGGACAGGATTATGCGGCGGCTGAGCTCACACCACATGTTTATTGGACCCGTGCCCTTCCTGGTTGGTTTATTCCTCCAGGGAGGTCACGTGAGGCTGGCTCCGGGCAGTGGTCAACGCTTCGTTAAGGGAGGGGCTGTTCCCTGCCGCTTTGAAAGAGGCGGTGGTGAGGCCCCTTCTGAAGAAGGCTGCCCTTGACCCAGCCGCGTTGAACAACTTTTGTCCGGTCTCCAACCTTCACTTTTTAGCGAAGGTTGTTGAGAGTGTGGCGGCCCAGCAATTGCCACTTTTCCTGTAGGAAGCAGACTACCTGGAGCCATACCAATCGGGCTTCCGGCCCGGGTACAGCACGGAGACAGCATTGGTCGCGCTGATGGATGATCTCTCTAGGGCTCGGGACAGGGGCTCTTCCTCTGTCCTGGTCCTGTTAGATCTCTCAGCGGCTTTCGATACCATCGAACATGGTATCCTATTGCGATGTCTCGGGGGGTTGGGAGTGGGAGGCACTGTTTTATGGTGGTTCTCCTCCTACCTCTCGGGACGTTCGCAAACAGTGTTGGCAGGGGGGCAGAGGTCGACTCCAAGGTATCTCACTTGTGGGGTGCCCCAGGGCTCGGTCCTCTCGCCCCTCCTGTTCAACATTTATGTGAAGCCGCTGGGCGAGATCATCCGTGGCTTTGGGGTGAGTTATCATCAGTATGCTGATGATACTCAGCTATACATTTCCACCCCAGGCCACATCAGTGATGCTCTCTCCGTGATGTCCCGTTGTCTGGAAGCGGTACGGATCTGGATGGACAGGAACATGCTTCGACTCAATCCAGCCAAGACAGAGTGGCTGTGCATACCGACATCCCGGTCCAGTTTGGATGTTCCATCTTTGGTCATGGGGGAGGAGGTGTTGCCCCCCATGGACAGGGCACGGAATCTGGGGGTCCTCCTGGACTCACGGCTCAAATTGGAGGAGCAGGTGGGGGCCGTGGCCAGGGGGGCCTTTGCCCAGATCTGGCTGGTTCACCAGTTACGCCCATTCCTGGACCGGGATGCCCTGCGCACAGTCACTCAGGCCCTCGTTATTTCCCGCCTCGACTACTGCAACGCTCTCTACCTTGGACTGCCCTTGCATACCACTCGGAGGCTTCAACTGGTGCAGAATGCGGCCACGCGGGTTGTGATGGGAGCTTCCCGATACTCCCATGTTACACCCCTCCTGCGCGGCCTGCATTGGCTTCCGGTTGCCCTCCGGGTGAGATTCAAGGTTCTGGTACTAACATTCAAAGTCAAACAGGGCATGGGTCCAGGTTACTTACAAGAATGGCTCCTCCCAACATCAAATGCTAACCGCCCTGTACGGGCGCACAGGTGGGGTCTCCTTGGGGTGCCGTCTGCGACCCAATGTCGCTTGGCGGCGACCCGGGAGAGGGCCTACTCTGTGGCGGCTCCCACTTTGTGGAATCTTCTTCCGCTGGAGCTCCGCTCGGCCCCCGATCTTCTCACTTTCCGCCACGATTTGAAAACTTGGCTCTTTTTTTACAATCTGGGCTGTGCTGATTCTCTTGGGGTTGGGGTTTCATTTTAACTAGGGGTTTTTAAATTTTAAATCCGGCTTTAATCTGTTTAATATGCTTTTGATTAATTTATGCATTGTTGTATTTTAGTTGTAAGCCGCCCCGAGTCCCGGCATATAAGTCAAGAAATTAAATAAATAAATAAATCACCTTTTGGAGAGGGGGCGGCATATAAGTCGAAGAAATTAAATAAATAAATAAATAAATAAATAAATAAATAAATAAATAAATAAATCGATCACCACCATGGAAAATTCCACTGAATTTTCCCAGCTCAATATTAAAGGGCAGCAGAATGGGACCAAGTGGGGCCATGTGGAAAGAAGCACCTGCCCCGGTGGGTCACTTCACTATTCAGAGAGGTCCAGCCTTTGATGCAAAAAAATTCTAATGAATTCCAGACCAAGAGCCCATTACGGGCCCGTCTGAATCCTGCTATGTGCTGTGGTTGACTTAGAATCATAGAATAACAGAGTTGGAAGGAACCTTGGGGGTCTTCTAGTGCAACCCCCTGCTCAAGGAAGAGACCCTATACCATTTCAGACAAGTGACTTTCCTGTATCTCCTTGCACGCCTCCTGCAATGGAGCACCCACGACTTCTAAGGGCCAGCTGTTGCCCTGATTGTTTTCAATGTGAAGAAATTCCTCGTTAGTTCCAAGTTGCTTCTATCCTTGGTTAGTTTCCATCTCTTATTAAACAGAAGCTGTTTTCACCCAGCAAGCTGAATAGTACAACAAATGGTAAACTAAACAAAAAGGGCAGGGTTACCCAGGATCCTAACCCATGGAAAGAGAAACCAAGGTTAAACCATATTGTGTGTATTATTACAAGTTGGATTCGGGGGCACATTCTGAGCAAACCTGAGATTGTTCTGCATTTATGCCTGCTGCTAAGACTTCACAACAAACACACACAGATTGCTATCTAGCTTTGGGCTGACACTTCCTCCATGGATAACTGTTGAAGTCCTACGGTTCATTCCAGACTTGAATAAAAAAAATATTGTTCTTCACTGTTTTTAATCATTGATGTGCTTGGAAATGGATTGATATGGGAGTTGTTCATCCGTAATTGAAGAAATTCATATGGGCAGCTTCCAACCTAAACATCTGTGGACTGTGTAACAAGCCACAGAAATTACCTGCCATGACTGGACATTGGAGATCTTCTTCCCAAGTTTCATCACGGTCACTTGCATGTAAAGCATGTGCCAGAGCATAAACAGCATTGTAAATATTGTAGCTTTCAACTGTCATACCTGTTTCAAAAATGTAATTGGGCAGATTCTGCAAATTCCCGTTTCCTGTACATTGTTTTTTCCCCCCCTTTGGAGGGATTTTTCCTGATTTATGGATCTTGCAGCCAAAGACCAATTCCCACCATAGAGGGAGAAAGACATCTCCTTGGGGGGTTCAAGGGGTCTAAAGACAGGAGGAAGTGGCTGAATTCTGAGACAACTCCAGAGTGGTCCCTCAAATGCAAAACCCCATGGAAAAACTGTATGTATTTCAATCCTGCCTGAGATTCCTCCACACTAACTTTCCAATGGGAAGTTAAGATCCAAACTTTCCTAAATGATGCCTTTTTTTATTTTTTTCATAATTAATTACTGCCGCGACTATGCTGGTAGAAACAGTGAAGCCTCCATGCAGAATGAACACTTCTGTTTTAGACCAGGTAATGAAATTGAGAAGAAACCTTTTCACTGTCATTTCAAAATCATCTGATTTCAACCTTTCAGTGAAGGCCAGGCAGATCTCCTTCTCCTTGAGCATTGGAATCAAAGTGGAAATGAAATGTTCTCCATTCTCATCTTCAGAGGACACAAGCCCAACCCAGTTCCACTGGAAATGCAGGAGCAGCTGGACTAAACCCACATACTGAATAAATTCCCTGGGATTAATCTGGAAGAAGGAAGGATAAACTCTTCTCTCTCCTGGAGAGAACTCAAAGCCAACACCAAGCTGGAGAAAAAGAGATTCTTTTTTCAAATACAAAGTAAAAGTTGATGGTGACTTTAGGGGTCACCATTGTGTGGTTTATTGCCCTACCACCAGTTATACATTTTGGATGGTTGTTGTATGTCAGAAGAGAAGACAACAAATCATCGACCTGATACAGACAATATATGGTACTGAAACAATGGCTACCCTTTAGTAAAGAATAAACTGAGAGTCACACATTCATTTTGTGCCACCTCCCATAAAAAACTACCTCTTTGGCTCCTGAATATGCTTGTGCTGACCCATAGCCTCTCAAAATAACCCAAAACCCAAAACACGAATTAAAGTCTGGCAATGCCTTCAACTTAACTGTTTTATTAGTCACAGTTTACAGTCCCAAAAGTAAATAATGAGGCAAAAGGAAAAACAAGAACAACCCATAGTGGTGAGAGTTCCAAAATCAAACCAAGATAAGTA
The DNA here is from genome assembly GCA_009733165.1 of Naja naja. Lineage (NCBI taxonomy): Eukaryota > Metazoa > Chordata > Lepidosauria > Squamata > Elapidae > Naja > Naja naja. Next base: position 80,845 of record SOZL01000251.1, on the reverse strand, counting down.
ATCATATGTTCCAAGCAGATAACCAGGGAAAGTCCTTGGGAAGCATGCCAACAAATATAAACCTCATTCAAAGGAAACACTAACTTTGACTCCAGCAATTCTGAATACGCAGTTACAAACTTATATACATAGCTCTGAGACATCTCCAGAGTGGTCCCTCAAATGCAAAACCCCATGGAAAAACTGTATGTATTTCAATCCTGCCTGAGATTCCTCCACACTAACTTTCCAATGGGAAGTTAAGATCCAAACTTTCCTAAATGATGCCTTTTTTATTTTTTCATAATTAATTACTGCCACGACTATGCTGGTAGAAACAGTGAAGCCTCCATGCAGAATGAACACTTCTGTTTTAGACCAGGTAAAGAAATTGAGAAGAAACCTTTTCACTGTAATTTCAAAATCATCTGATTTCAACCTTTCAGTGAAGGCCAGGCAGATCTCCTTCTCCTTGAACATGGGCATCACAGTAGAGATGAAATGCTCTCCATTGTCATCTTCAGGGGCCAAAGGCCCAACCCAGTTCCAGGGGTGGGATTCTACTGGTTCTGTCCACTTCTGTAGAACTGGTTGCTCTGAAAAAGCAGCAAACAAGAGAGCATACATAGAAAACCAGTTCTATGTCTGCTGCTGTTTTGGCTCACCTGCCCTCCCGGGCTCTTACCTGGCCTTTATTTCCTGCATTTTCAACTGCAGCTCCTTTGCATGACACAGCTGCAGTTGAAAAAGCAGGGAAAAAGTGGATTTTCAAACGCTGTGCACCCATGCGCAGCACTGCTCAGCTGTCCAGGCAGCTAGATGATGACGATATACACGTGAGTAAAATCACCGAACCGGTGGTTACACCGGTCGGATCCCACCCCTGTCTCTCCCCCTGAGAAAACTCAAAGCCAATACCAAGCTGGAGAAAAAGAGATTATTTTTTTCAAATACAAAGTAAAGGTTGATGTTCATTTCAGAGGTCACCATTCTGTGGTTCATGGCCCCAGCAATCAGGGTGGCTCACTTTGTATCTTTTCTTTTATGTATACTGAGAGTATTTGCACCAAGACAAATTCCTTGTGTGTCCAATCACACTTGGCCAATAAAGAATTCTATTCTGTTCTATTCTATTCTATTCTATTCTATTCTATTCTATTCTATTCTATTCTTTGAGTGGCAATCTCCTTCCTTTCTTAGGAAGAGCCACCAGTTACCCATTTTTATTGATTATGGTATGTCAGAAGACAAGACAAGAAACCAACAATATCATGCAGAGAATAAATGGCACTAAAACCATTCTTATACTTTAATAAATAATAAATGTTCATGATGTGACCCCCCCCACCCCTTGAAAAAAAAATCTTCTTTGGCTTCTGAGTGTGCTTCTGATCTCTGTCTACTCCATACTGTATCCAAGAGATCTCTCTTACCTGTGGGACCTTAAAGATGCTGAAGATGGACTCCACCTGCCTTGAGGATTTGGCATTGAGACCACCAATGATGGACAGCAGAGTGTCCTGCTGGTCACATTTGTAACCTGGAACCACTTGGCCTCGTGAGGAGAGCATGGAAAGGCTGTTTAAGGAAATAAACTTCTCCCTCTGGAAATGGCCATAGATGTGGAAGCCAAGGGTGATGTTGGGGAGCAGAAGAAAATTCTTATTGACCTGGGAGACAGCAAGCATCAATGCAAGGAACTGCTGGTAGTTAGTGGTCATGAGTCTGAAGTGACAAAAACATTGGAGAACATTACAGGAAAGTGCATGTGTCCTGCTAGAGTTTGTTTCACTCTTTGGGGGGATTTGGGGGACAGCAATTCCTAGATTTCATTGGGTTTGGGTTTTTTTCTCTCCAAAAGATCACCCTTGGCTAAATTTGGATGACTTTGTGAGAAAGAAGACAAGCATTTCCAACCATGTGATGGACTGTTTTATACCGATCTTCACTTTACTCCAATGGTTGTAATCTTTCCCAACTGCGCCTCTTTCACTCTAATAATTTAGGGTCTTATCTAATAATAATTTTGCTGAGCACAGGACTACAATGTGGGGTCACCTCAAAGATTTACTGAAGGCCATTATTCATGAGCAATGCTTATTCCAAAACTGAGAGGAAATTTTGTGACTCCTGAACACTGGAAGAAGATTGAGCTTTTATTTGAGTTTTCTACCACAGATTAATATTAATATTAAAATTTGGTCAGATTAATATTAAAACTTCACTTCTTCACTAGGCCAACACAGCTTCCCTCTTCATTTTGTTGTTTATCAACTTTTGTGAAGAGATTAAGAATTCCAGCCTATTGTAAGAGCTTACTAATTTATAGAGAGAAACACAAAATGTGCTCTACACCAGGACAGTGGAAAATACTCCAAGAAGTTTCTGAAGAAGGTCCCTGAATTTAAAACAAAGAGAAATGTGTACATGTTTCCCTCCAGCTGGAACTTACACACTATGTACAAGAAGATTCACTGTATTAAAGTCTGGGGCAGGAGACTTTAAACTGGTTCCCAAGGGCAAATTCCCACCAATAATGAGATCACCAGGCCTATGGTAGCTTTCCTTTAATTTGATACAATCCTTGCACACACATAAGGTTCGCAGCCTCTTCGCTGTAGTGGGAGGAAGGAGCCAGAAGAGCATTAGTATTAGGAATAGCATGACTCCTGCCTAGTCTTTCTTATCACCTTCCCTCCTAAAACAGAAATCAAGGTTTACACAGAAACTGATTTGAAGGTTCCTGCAATCTCACTGGAACTTTAGCAGATCAGACACCACGTGTCACACCTAGACAGCACCAGCATAAATTTATATCAACCATGCTTCCTCTTACCTGTGTTTGGGCCATGACCATAGAGGAAACAAAGGCATGTGAGTCTCTTCAAACCCAGGAGTGAGCTCTTTGCAAACTCCTAAGGCAGGCTAAGGTGACAAGTTCTGCCCCCACCTGGAGAACTCAGACATATTTTTTATAGCTTGGAAGTTTTCTATCTAGAAATCCACAGGAGATACACTAAGAATTACTGTACTTCTGGTAACTGCAAGGAAAAGCAATTGTTCTACCCATGTAACAATAGCATCTCATACACCAGAATGGAAAAAACATGTTTATGTTTCTTGTAATGCACAGAGCAGATGGTGAAGTTGTGAATTTGACCTCCATGAAATTGACTCCCTGGAAACAAGAGGGAGTTTGGTCTGGGCCATAGTTGGTGAGCTAGTATAAGTGCAAATGGGGGTTGGTGGCACATGAGAATCAGTTGTACCCTTGTAACTGTGAGCAATGATTGGAAGGAATAACTAGTTTATTTGTAACCACATGGGAGTGGATGAAATTAGAAACTGAAGTAACAGAGAATGTTTGCATACTGTTATGTGGTTCTCTCTTTCCTCTGAAGGTGGTTGCATTCAATGTTGGTTGGTGGAAAGTGATGGAACCCAACCTACCATCTGCATCAATAAGGCTTTCTCAGTTTAAAGTCAGGTATCATTTGTGATGATACCTGCCTTTAAGGGTATCGTTAAGTAAGGGACACGGTGGTTCGGTGGCTAAGACGCTAGATCAGAAAGGTCGGCAGTTCAGCGGTTTGAATCCCTAGTGCTGCATAACAGAGTGAGCTCCCATTACTTGTCCCAGCTTCTGCCCAACCTAGCAGTTCGAAAGCATGTAAAAAAATGCAAGTAGAAAAATAGGGACCCCTTTGGTGGGAAGATAACAGCATTCTGTGCACCTTTGGCATTTAGTCATGCCAGCCACATGACCACGGAGACGTCTTCGGACAGCTCTTTGGCTTTGTAACGGCGATGAGCACCGCCCCCTAGAGCCAGAAATGACTAGCATGTATGTGCGAGGGATCCTTTACCTTTACCTTATCATTCGTACGCTGATGATATTCAATTGTATAACCCTAGACTGACCAAGCAATAGGGCAGAGGTTTTACCTCTGCATGAAGAGGTTTTACCTAGTGCATGAAGGCTGTTGAACAGTCATGGTTTAAATCTTAGCTTACATTAACAGAATAGAATAATAGAATCCAGATCACATGAAGCACCACTACTAGGGAAGACCTCGCTTGGAATACTGCATCTAGTTTTGGACGCTATGATATAAAAATGAAGTTGAGACAAAAATGAAGTTCCCAGGTTTTTTCAAGGCACAATTGAAGGTCCCAATTATCCCCTTTAAATAACCACATGTCACAGAACTGGGTGATTGGCAAATGCCTCCTAACTTTAGTTAGGAAATTGGGATGACTGTCATGCCCTGGTTGACCTTGCTGGTAACATATATACTCATTAAGGAAATTAGATTGTGATCCTGGGCATGGGTTGAATTATTCCTGTGCAGACTCTCAATGGATGGAAATATCATAGACCACCATTGTTTTCCATGGAAATCCAAGAGATGAAATGTCATGAGATATGATAACATACTGCAAACAGTTATGACATACTTTGCTCATCCATCTCAGGAAAATTCTGCCTGACATTGATGAGGATAGGAGATCTGGATGTGAGAGGGATTTAAATGCTACCATTTGAAAAATCATTGAATAGTAGTAGATAATTCTATAAAGCCTCAGATATCTAAGGAAACATTTGCTTAAAAACACTAATACTGAACACACCCTTTCAAAATACTAACTTAAAAATGAACTAAATTAAAATGAATAAAATGAAAAAAAATCCTCCTTGTAATAATAAACTCATCTTTATGAACAAGCTTTCCATCAAATCAGGGCACTGGACATCACTGAGCACCCTTGAAACATGGCAATCAAAGTCTGGGTGATAGTTGCTGGCCATAGGTAAATTGTAATGTAAGGTCCTACCTCCCCAGTTATTCTCAAGAAAGCAGAACTCATGAAACAATTATTGTTTCAAAGGAACTTTTATTGAATGACAGTGATAGCAGAGGAACTGTAGGCAGGATCTGAAGTTTCCCACTCAAAAGTGTTAGGTTAAACTGCTACAAGTAAAGCCGCTCCCAATGCCAAGTTCAACATCAGATTCTAAATATACTTGAAAGACAAATGTAAATGTGGCCTATCCCTGCATAAGTTAAAAGTTTTTGTTTCTTATCATATTTTCTCTACAATTTAGATCAGGCCTTAGTAGAATAATATAGCATTTGGGGGGAAAAGATGCAAGCCAAGAGAGCAGCTCCAGAGGCCAAAATGGAGAAGATTTCCACAGCCACCATGGACTTCCCTTTGGTGCTCAGGTAGGTGGGAAGGAAGGAGATCCAAACACTGCAAAAGACCAGCATGCTAAAAGTAATGAACTTGGCTTCATTAAAACTGTCAGGCAATTTCCTAGCTAGAAATGCCACTGTAAAACTGACAAGAGCCAAAAGTCCTAAGTAAGAGAGGACACCATAAAACATTACAGCTGAGCCTTCTTTACATTCCAAGATGATTTCTCCAAACAAGGAGTGAAAGTCAAAGTTGGGAAATGGGGGAGAGGTTCCCAGCCAGGAGAAACAAAGAAGGGCTTGGACCAGGGACAGACTAAAACAATGGAGTTGGTCAGTGGTTTTCCTAAGAGTTTCCTTGTCTTGTTCCCTGGCTTGGTGGCCATGAAGGCCAGAACCACCATGATGGTTTTTGCCAACACAGAGGAAACTGCAAGGGAAAAGAGAATGGCAAAGGCAGATTGTTGGAAGAGACAGATGAGCTTCCCTGGTTGACCAATGAAAAGGAAGGAGCAGAGGAAGCAGAGCAGAAGGGAGACCAGGAGGATGTAGGTGAGATCTCGGTTGTTGGCCTTGACAATTGGTGTGTCATGATGTTTATAGAAAATCATCAGGACTGCAAAAGTGATCACAGAGAGGAAAAGAGCAAGAAAAGCTAAGGTGTATCCCAGGGTATCTTGAAAGGCAAGGAAGTGGATCTTCTTGGCAATGCATTGGTCCTTGTCCTTGTTGGGATATTGGTCTTCTGGACATGGTTTACAGTGAGCTGCATCTGAAATCAAGAGTCTATTTAAGAATTTCAGGTGCATCTACCATGCCCATGCCCATTATCCCTCTTCATAGAAGATATAATTGTTGCCTTTCTGCTATTGCTGTACCCATAGAGGGATTGAAACTGCCCAGTATGCAAATTTTGGGGCATCAAAAAGAGGAAATCGTCCTTCATTGATGATGGTCCTGGGGATAGATTAGCCAGAGACAAGGATTTATTTAGTTCCAGGTATCCATTCACTGTGCACTTCCATGAGTAATGTGGCTTTAAGTTTGATGTTGCTGCCTGTTTTTTCCCTGACTTTGTAATGGAACACACAGAAAATTGATAGATCCATTATCCAGGAATGCTGCTGCTTTGTTTGTGTGTACATTATTGCTGCCTTAACCTCTCTGCTTTGTTATTCAAATGTGTTCATTCAGACTTATTTGATCACTCCTATCTATTAAGGAGGTATTAATAGATGGATTTCCTTTTCTTTGGCAGGTCTGTTTCCTCAGAGGTTGATATTTATTTATTTATTTATTTATTTATTTATTTATTTATTTATTTATTTATTTGACTTGTATGCCGCCCCTTCTCCAAAAAGGACTCGGGGTGGCTCACAACTAAAAACAGGACAATAAATTAATTAACAAACAGTATTAAATAAAACAAGCCAAATTGATCTAAAAAACCCTTACTAATTTAAAAATATAACCCCCCCCAAGAGGTCAGCACAGCCCGGCCTGTCCAAATAACCAGGTTTTCAAATCATGGCAGAAGGTGCGAAGGTCAGGGGCCAAACGGAGCCCCAGGGGTAATTGATTCCACAAGGTGGGAGCTGCCACAGAATAGGCCCTCTCCCGGGACACCGCCAAATGACACTGGGTCACAAACGGCACCCCAAGGAGCCCCTGCCTGTGCACTTGTACAGGGCAGCTGGCATTCGATGCTGGCAGGAGACGCTCCCATAAATATCCCGGACCCATGCCTTGTAGGACTTTGAATGTTAATACCAAAACCTTGAATCTCACCCGGAGGGCAACTGGTAGCCAATGCAGGTCGCGCAGGAGGGGTGTAACATGGGAGTAGCAGGAGGCTCCCATCACAACCCACGCAGCCTCATTTTGCACCAGTTGAAGCCTCCAGAGGGTATGCAAGGGCAGTCCTAAATAGAGAGCGTTGCAGTAGTTGAGTCGAGAGGTGACAAGTGCCTGAGTGACCATGCTATAGAGCTGCCAGAAGAATCACACTCCAAATGATAAAAAGTAAAGCTTAACCACACACACCATTTCTTCAGGAAAAGATTGAAAGTTGGTTTTACACATTGGATATTAGAGTAGGAGTGGAAATGCATGCAATTGTGCCCTCCAGCAAGCAATTGTTGAGGATCAGGAAAGGTGTCCTCTGTGGTCAGGGTAGTTTTCTGAAAGGATTTGCTGAAAAGTAGGAGTGCATGTCATTCTCATCAGAAATGACAACAATAACAAATAAAAATGATGTAATGTCTTCCTTGATCCTGGAAGATTTACATTTGACATCTGCTCTACAGCAAGATTGAACCGTTTTTGAAACATTTGAGTCTTATCACTATTCAATTTGCCAAGGAACTGGGAGGGAAGGATGAGAACAAATGCAGACACTCCAGAGCCAAGGCCATTGCTGAAGGTGTCCAACAAAGAAGTGAACTGTTCTCAAAACAAAAGGAAGATTCATAATTCGACAATGTGAACAGCCAGGGATGGGGAGAAGGAAAAGCTATCGTTCAACAATGTAAACCTTGTGTGGGAAAAACTAGAGCTGGTTTTGATTCTTCAGTACTGAAATGGCGTATCCAATAAAGTTTTGCTTTTGGGATTACAAAGTTCCTGAGAGTGCCTACTTTTGTTGGGTTCTCCAGTCAGACCATTGACACTCTACCTGTCTGATTAGAAATGGTCCCTTCTGGACAAGCATCACACTGGTAGCAGCAAACCTGCTTGCCCTCTGGAACTCTTCTCCTCTCTCCTGCCTGGCACCTCTGCATGCCACATCTGGCAAATGGGATGATCTAAAATAGAAAAGAGAAATGCTTGAGATGACCTAAGCAATGAACCTGCTGCATTGATTCTTTCCCCATTCCTCTTTTCCTTCCTTATTCCTACTTATATGATCAGTTTTTTTTCTAAAGAAATACTTTGCTACTGTCTATCAGAAATCAAGAACAGTCCTGAGGGATTCAGGCCTGACACACCCATGAATGTGGAAGACTGGAACTGGGATCTTAGCCTTCAGAGGAAGGCTTGTGAACTACAGCATTTCTAAAATGAAGAACCAGAAATTGAGTGTCAATGGGCCATGGAAATCACTGTTGCTTGCTGTAATTGCATCCTGCATTTTAAGCAGTTGTTATTCCCAAGCTTAGGGGTTTTTTTCTTTCTTTGTGGAATGGCACAAATCAGACCTCAAACATGTTACATGCAAATGAGATTTTTTCACCAAATGACTGCCATAATTTCTGATTCAATTGCTAATTTTTCAAGTTAGGAAGATATTCTGCATCGCAAGAAGAGAACAAAACTTTCTGTGAACTTACAGCATTTCCTTGCAGCTCACCTTTGTGGCCCAGATGATTCCATCAGATTTAATGGTGAAATCTTGGCCTGGGGGAGCCTCAGGGTTCACTTGCCCAACCTTCATGGGGACAAAGGATTGATTGGGGAGGAAAACCCAGTTGAGAAGGTCATAACGAGCAGATCCCAGTCCATCTTCTGAGAAGGAGACTTCATCTCCAGCACTGTTGTTGAACTGCACATTGCTCAAATAGGGAAGAATCTGAAAGAAAGGAGACCTTCAGAAATTGGAGTATTTGGGGATAGAGCTACAAATGAGACATTGTGTCTTCTATCATCACATAATGGCCCTCTTGAGAAGATGGGTTTATGTGTGAAAAGCTAGAGGAGTTCCCTTGGTGGAGATCTGAACAATCAGGAATAACACTGAATGTTTAATTCTGAAACTGCAAACATTTCCTATTGTTACATGGTACGCCACTCTAGTTCAATTAAAAATATAAGACATTCAAATATTTTAAGTCCATACTCCAAATATAATTATAGGATTATAGGATTTTTTTTAATTACATTTATATGCCGCCTTCTCCGAAGACTCAGGGGCTTACAATTTTGGAGCACAACCAATGCGCTCAGCAATAGCCTTCATTCCATTGTATATGCCTGCTTATTACTAAGCGGCATTTTTACAAAGTCAGCTTATTGCCCCCAACAATCTTGGCTCCTCAATTTACCTACCCGAAGGATGGAAGGCTGAGTCAACCTTGAGCCTGGTGGGATTCGAGCCTACAGTAGTTGTAGGCAACTGGAACTTAAATGCAGGCCTGAGCCACCAAGGCCACCAAGGCCCTTGTTGTGTTTTCACACAACAAGCTGAGTAGTGCACCAAATGGAAAACTAAACAAAACAGGTAGGGTCACAGAAGATACTAAGCCATAGAGCAAAGTCCAAACAAATTGGGTGTATTTTTACAAGTTGGATTAGGGGCACATTCTGAGCAAAACTGAGATTGTTCTGCATAGATGCCCACTAAGATTTCAACTGACTTGGTCAAATGTGTTACACAAAATCACCCAGATTGCTATCTTGCTTTGGCCTGACACTTCCTCCTTGGAATGGTCACCTTCTGAAACTTGGGCAACTGTTGAAGGCCATTCTGGACTTTATAAAGGTCTTTCCTGTCTGGAACCTATGGACCACTGGTTTGTTTTAATTTTCTTTTCCCCTCTACCCTCTTTCAATAAAATATTGTTCTTAGCTTTTAAAATGATTGCTGTTTTAATACTGTATGACTTGATATTGGAGTATGCAGACAATGAATCAGTAACTGAAGAAATTCATATGGGGAGCTTCCTCTCTAAGCATCTGTGGACTGAGAAAAAGCAAAAGTAATTACCTGCCACGACTGGACTTTTGAGATCATCTTTCCAGGTTTCATCATGGTCAGTCGAGCTCTGGATCCATAAATTGAATGTAATGCATGTGCCACAGCATAAATGGCATTGTAGATATTGTAACTTTCACCTGTCATTCTTGTTTCAAAAGTATAATTCGGCAGTTTCTGCACATTCTCCTTTCCTGTACATTGTTTTTCCACCTTTGGAGGGATTTTTCCTGATTTATGGATCTTGCAGCCAAAGACCAATTCCCACCATAGAGGGAGAAAGACATCTCCTTGGGGGTTCAAGGGGTCTAAAGACAGGAGGAAGTGGCTGAATTCTGAGACATCTCCAGAGTGGTCCCTCAAATGCAAAACCCCATGGAAAAACTGTATGTATTTCAATCCTTCCTGAGATTCCTCCACACTAACTTTCCAATGGGAAGTTAAGATCCAAACTTTCCTAAATGATGCCTTTTTTATTTTTTCATAATTAATTACTGCCGCGACTATGCTGGTAGAAACAGTGAAGCCTCCATACAGAATGAACACTTCTGTTTTAGACCAGGTAATGAAATTGAGAAGAAACTTTCTCATTGTAATTTGAATATCATCCAATTTCAAACTTTCAGTGAAAGCCAAGCAGATCTCCTTCTCCTTGAGCATTGGAATCAAAGTTGAAATGAAATGTTCTCCACTCTCATCTTCAGAGGACACAAGCCCAACCCAGTTCCACTGGAAATGCAGGAGCAGCTGGACTAAACCCACATACTGAATAAATTCCCTGGGATTAATCTGGAAGAAGGAAGGATAAACTCTTCTCTCTCCTGGAGAGAACTCAAAGCCAACACCAAGCTGGAGAAAAAGAGATTCTTTTTTCAAATACAAAGTAAAAGTTGATGGTGACTTTAGGGGTCACCATTGTGTGGTTTATTGCCCTACCACCAGTTATACATTTTGGATGGTTGTTGTATGTCAGAAGAGAAGACAACAAATCATCGACCTGATACAGACAATATATGGTACTGAAACAATGGCTACCCTTTAGTAAAGAATAAACTGAGAGTCACACATTCATTTTGTGCCACCTCCCATAAAAAACTACCTCTTTGGCTCCTGAATATGCTTGTGCTGACCCATAGCCTCTCAAAATAACCCAAAACCCAAAACACGAATTAAAGTCTGGCAATGCCTTCAACTTAACTGTTTTATTAGTCACAGTTTACAGTCCCAAAAGTAAATAATGAGGCAAAAGGAAAAACAAGAACAACCCATAGTGGTGAGAGTTCCAAAATCAAACCAAGATAAGTAATCATATGTTCCAAGCAGATAACCAGGGAAAGTCCTTGGGAAGCATGCCAACAAATATAAACCTCATTCAAAGGAAACACTAACTTTGACTCCAGCAATTCTGAATACGCAGTTACAAACTTATATACATAGCTCTGAGACATCTCCAGAGTGGTCCCTCAAATGCAAAACCCCATGGAAAAACTGTATGTATTTCAATCCTGCCTGAGATTCCTCCACACTAACTTTCCAATGGGAAGTTAAGATCCAAACTTTCCTAAATGATGCCTTTTTTTATTTTTTTCATAATTAATTACTGCCGCGACTATGCTGGTAGAAACAGTGAAGCCTCCATGCAGAATGAACACTTCTGTTTTAGACCAGGTAATGAAATTGAGAAGAAACCTTTTCACTGTCATTTCAAAATCATCTGATTTCAACCTTTCAGTGAAGGCCAGGCAGATCTCCTTCTCCTTGAGCATTGGAATCAAAGTGGAAATGAAATGTTCTCCACTCTCATCTTCAGAGGACACAAGCCCAACCCAGTTCCACTGGAAATGCAGGAGCAGCTGGACTAAACCCACATACTGAATAAATTCCCTGGGATTAATCTGGAAGAAGGAAGGATAAACTCTTCTCTCTCCTGGAGAGAACTCAAAGCCAACACCAAGCTGGAGAAAAAGAGATTCTTTTTTCAAATACAAAGTAAAAGTTGATGGTGACTTTAGGGGTCACCATTGTGTGGTTTATTGCCCTACCACCAGTTATACATTTTGGATGGTTGTTGTATGTCAGAAGAGAAGACAACAAATCATCGACCTGATACAGACAATATATGGTACTGAAACAATGGCTACCCTTTAGTAAAGAATAAACTGAGAGTCACACATTCATTTTGTGCCACCTCCCATAAAAAACTACCTCTTTGGCTCCTGAATATGCTTGTGCTGACCCATAGCCTCTCAAAATAACCCAAAACCCAAAACACGAATTAAAGTCTGGCAATGCCTTCAACTTAACTGTTTTATTAGTCACAGTTTACAGTCCCAAAAGTAAATAATGAGGCAAAAGGAAAAACAAGAACAACCCATAGTGGTGAGAGTTCCAAAATCAAACCAAGATAAGTAATCATATGTTCCAAGCAGATAACCAGGGAAAGTCCTTGGGAAGCATGCCAACAAATATAAACCTCATTCAAAGGAAACACTAACTTTGACTCCAGCAATTCTGAATACGCAGTTACAAACTTATATACATAGCTCTGAGACATCTCCAGAGTGGTCCCTCAAATGCAAAACCCCATGGAAAAACTGTATGTATTTCAATCCTGCCTGAGATTCCTCCACACTAACTTTCCAATGGGAAGTTAAGATCCAAACTTTCCTAAATGATGCCTTTTTTATTTTTTCATAATTAATTACTGCCGCGACTATGCTGGTAGAAACAGTGAAGCCTCCATACAGAATGAACACTTCTGTTTTAGACCAGGTAATGAAATTGAGAAGAAACTTTCTCATTGTAATTTGAATATCATCCAATTTCAAACTTTCAGTGAAAGCCAAGCAGATCTCCTTCTCCTTGAGCATTGGAATCAAAGTTGAAATGAAATGTTCTCCACTCTCATCTTCAGAGGACACAAGCCCAACCCAGTTCCACTGGAAATGCAGGAGCAGCTGGACTAAACCCACATACTGAATAAATTCCCTGGGATTAATCTGGAAGAAGGAAGGATAAACTCTTCTCTCTCCTGGAGAGAACTCAAAGCCAACACCAAGCTGGAGAAAAAGAGATTCTTTTTTCAAATACAAAGTAAAAGTTGATGGTGACTTTAGGGGTCACCATTGTGTGGTTTATTGCCCTACCACCAGTTATACATTTTGGATGGTTGTTGTATGTCAGAAGAGAAGACAACAAATCATCGACCTGATACAGACAATATATGGTACTGAAACAATGGCTACCCTTTAGTAAAGAATAAACTGAGAGTCACACATTCATTTTGTGCCACCTCCCATAAAAAACTACCTCTTTGGCTCCTGAATATGCTTGTGCTGACCCATAGCCTCTCAAAATAACCCAAAACCCAAAACACGAATTAAAGTCTGGCAATGCCTTCAACTTAACTGTTTTATTAGTCACAGTTTACAGTCCCAAAAGTAAATAATGAGGCAAAAGGAAAAACAAGAACAACCCATAGTGGTGAGAGTTCCAAAATCAAACCAAGATAAGTAATCATATGTTCCAAGCAGATAACCAGGGAAAGTCCTTGGGAAGCATGCCAACAAATATAAACCTCATTCAAAGGAAACACTAACTTTGACTCCAGCAATTCTGAATACGCAGTTACAAACTTATATACATAGCTCCCTGAGGAGGATCATGGTCCTCTCCTCCTGAGTAGACCACGCTTTTCCCTGATCCTCTCCTCCCTATGTGTCCTGGGATGGATAGGGATGGGCCTGGATCCTCTTCTGATTGCTCAGCTGGCCTGTGCCCTTCCCCAGCCTCCTCCACCACCTCTGGAGCCACACTCCCACTCCCTGTTGGCTGTTCCTCCTCTTCCTTGGAGTCAGTCTCCACCAGGGGCATGACAATGCTTCTGATATTTGTCTAGTCCATACAGTATCCAAGGGACTTCTTTTACCTGTGGGACCTTAAAAACACTAAAGATGGAGGCCATCTGCCTTGAGGATTTGGCATTGAGACAACCAATTATGGACAGCAGAGTGTATGACAGATCACATTTGTAACCTGGAACCACTTGGCCTCGTGAAGAGAGCATGGAGAGACTGTTTAAGAAAATAAACCTCTCCCTCTGGAAATGTCCATATATGTGGAAGCCAAGGGTGATGTTGGGGAACAAAAGAATATCTTCATTGACTTCAGAGACAGCAAACATCAATGCAAGGAACTGCTGGTAGTTTCTGGGTATGAGCCTGTTAGGAGAAATATCCATCTGGTTCAGTTCCAAGCAGGAGAAAGACATTGGAAACATGGAGACTGATTGGAAAGATGGTTTATTGATGAAGAAGAACCACCAGGATTTATGGTTCTGGGGAACTTGACCAAAGGGAGTTGAGAGTGGGTGGTTTTTATATATTCTTTGGGCTTTGTAGTTGAGCTTCCTGTTCCTGTGGAAGAATATGTGCTCTAATCTATGAGATTCCTATGGATGTCATATAGGGGTTATGTAGAGGTCATATCTGGCTCTATAGGTAAAAGAGGAAATGCAAATCCTAGGTGCTTGTCTGAGCTAATTTGGTTGAAGTTTGGAATGCTCTGGAGGTGATGCAATGAAGAGGCTTCGGACTGCTCTGGGCTGCTTCTAATTCTACCATTCTGCCTTTGTTTCAAAATATCCTGTCTCGAATGGATTACCAAATCTGCATTTCTAAAAAGTGGCCTCCTCAGTTCCTCCTTGGGGGCAGGGAGACTGGAGCTGGTTTCTGAATAGGGTGGCCCAATCTTTCTTTCTTTCTTTTCTTTTCTTTTTACCACATATTTTTATTTTATTTAACAATAAATCCATCTTTCAGTTATACAGTGTGTCAACTGAGTACATATATCTTGTGCAAATATTCATATTTTGTATACATTTCTTACTATTGTTACATTCATATTAAAATCTACTCAACCTTATAAATCTTATCATTATAACAATATTCATTTAAGCTCCTACTTTATTTTCCAGCCATTTATAAAATAAATCCCATATCATATAATATTCCGCTTCTTCTTGTTCTTTAATTGCCAAGGTTAATCTACTCATTTCTGCACATTCCAATATTAGGCCCAGTCTTTTTTTATTGGGCACAAAATATCTGCTTCCTGCCTCTAAAAAAACATGTTTCTCTAATTATTATCCCTCAAAAGATTTCATTCTTCTGGGGGGTGTTGTTGGCTTTTCACAAAGCCATAGTGAGAAAAGGCTGGGGAACATTACAGGAAAACTTGTGTGCTTGTAGAACTTGCTTCACTGTTTGTTTTGGCAGGGGGCTGGGGAAGCAACACCCAAATTTTATTGGTTTTTTTAAAGGATCTTTCTTTGCTGAAGTTGAATGAATTTGTGAAACAGGAAACAAGCATTTCCTTCCATATCAAATGGCTGTTTTTTAAACCTCTATGATCTCTCCAAAGTTCATATTGCTCCCATGGTTTTAATCCTTCCCAACTCTTCCTCTTTCACCATAAAAATTTGGGGTCTCTCTTGGAGAAGCTTCTTCAGGTGGGGAAAATATTGCTGAACATAGGACTACAGTGTGTGTGTGTGGGGTCACCTCATAGATTTATTGAAGGCTATTATCCATGTGCAATGCTGATTCGAACACTGAGAGGGGTTTTTATAACTGCTGAACATTGGAAGAGGATTAAGCTTTATTATCGGCAGGATACCAATATCCTGCCGATATCGCCACCACCCGTCGGGCACATAGGCAAGGACTCCTCGGGGTCCCGTCGGCAAGTCAGTGTCGGCTGGTGGTCCCCCGGCGACGAGCCTATTCTGTAGCGGTCCCCGACCTATGGAACGAACTGCCTCTGGACCTCCGTCTGGCCCCTGACCTCCGCACCTTCCGCCGCGATTTAAAGACCTGGTTGTTCGACCAAATCGGGCTGTGATTACCTCACCAGGGCCATGGGATAATTTTAAGTATTTTAATTTGGTTTTATTGGGCTTTAAAATTGTTTAATTCTTTTTTAAATAATTATTGTATTGTATATTTTAATTGTGAGCCCGAGTCTTCGGAGATGGGGGCATATAAGTCCAATAAAATAAAAAATAAATAAATTTTAATTTTCCACCCCTAGTTACTGTCCAGATTAATATTGTAATTTGACTTCTTCACTATGCCAGCACACTTTCCCTCTTCATGTATTTTTATCATTCCCTTGAGGAAGATTGAGAGGTCCAGTCTATTTGAAGAGCTTGCATTTTATTGAGAGAAGCACAAAATGTTCTATAGTACATGTACTAGGACAGTACAAAAACTATAAGTAGTATGTGAAAGGGGTGCCAGAATTTAAAGCAAAGAGACCATTTAGATGTATGTTTGTCCTCCAGCTGAAACTTACCCACTATCTGAAAGAAGATTCAATGTAGTAAAGTGAGGGACAGTAGAATCAAAACTGGCTCCCAGGGCCATATTCCCACCAATAATGAGATCACCAGGCCTATAGTAGCTTTTATCTAATGGTATATAATCCCTGAACACACACATGGTTTGCAGCCTCTTCAGTGTAGTTGGAGCCAAGAGCCAGAAGAATATCAGCATCAGAAGTAGCATGACTCCTGCCCAATCATTCTTATCACCTTGCCTCCTAGAACAGAAATCAAGGTTTATGCAGAAACTGATTTGAAAGTTGTTCCTGAAATCTCACTGAAACTTTAGCAGAGCAGATACTACCTGTGCCACCAGGACAAATTTATATCAACCATGCTTCCTCTTACCTGTGTTTCAGCTGTGACCATAGAGGAAACAAAGGCATGTGAGTCTCTTCAAACCCAGGAATGAGCTTTTGCAAGAGAGGCTAAGGTGACATGTCCTGCCCCCATCTGGAGAACTCAGACATATTTTTATAGGATGTTTTACCTTGGAAAGTGTTGTATCTAGAAACCCACAGAGGACCCACTAAGAATTACTGTTCTTTCAGTAATTGCAAGGAAAGCAACCCTTTAGCAATAGTTTCTCATACACTAGAATGGAAAAACATGTTTGTGTTTCTTGTAATGCACAGAGTAGATGGAGTCATGCTGAAGTTCTGAATTTGACCTGCATGAAACTGACTCCCTGCAAACTTGTAGCTTTGGCCTGGGCCATAGTTGGTCAGCTAGTATGAGTGCTAATGGGGTTTTGTGGCACATGAGAATCAGTTATGGCCTTGTAGCTGTGAGCAGTCATGCCAATGTTTGGATAGTTTATTTGTAGCCACATGGCAGGAAATGAAATTAGAAACTGGGATAATGAAGAATGGGTATATAGTGTTGTGTGAGTACCTCCATCTGAAAATGGTTCCATTCAGTGTTGTTTAGAGGAAGAGACTGAGCTAAATCCAGATCTTCCTGCACTACTAGCTTTTACTCAAACAGCAGTATGGTGCCTATCTCAAGTGTTCTGTCGGGGCCATATATTGCGACTACATGTGTCATTCCAATTATACTGATTAATTACTAGTCATTTGAACAGGAACCTACTCAGCTATCTTAGCACTCTCTTGGCGTTAGATAAGGGTTAATGAAATTCACAAGTGATTGGATTAATTCATTTGCAGCTATGTAGAGACTTCAGGATGGTTCCTCTTTTGACTCCATGCCCAGGTTCTGCCACTCCTCCTACAGCTTCAGTTTGTTAAAGAGAATAAAATTGAGCTGTGGAGAATCTGAATGTTCACAAGAGAAACAGAGAGAACAGAAGCAAGAATGGTGGAAGAGTAGAGACAGAAACTCAGGAGTTATTGGTGTTAAGTTTGCATGAAGAGTCAGACGAAGAGCTTCAGTGAAGAGTTTATTCAGTGACTACAGCTTGAATGGACCCGAGTTGGCTGGGCTACGGCTGCCTCTTATAGCCTGCAGCCGTAGTTGCCAGCCAATGGGAGTGCAGGGTTTCTTCCCGCACTATTTAAACCAATACCATTTAACATTTTACAAGAACAGTTCAAATAAACCAATAACATTCAAACCTACATACATAACATCCCTCCCCACTAGGTTCAGTCCATACCAAACCCCAACCTATCTAATGTATTCCTTTAAATAGGTGGGGCTCTTACGTGCGTTGAGACCTTCGTGGTTCAGAAGTTTTAACGTTCTCACCCAGTGAGAGGGAAATGTGTCTGCTGACATTTCCCTGTTGGGACTTCCTGTGAAAGGAGACCCTGTTAGACTGTTAGAATCTGGTCTCTCCTCCCAACCCATCTCCATTCCAATGTCAGCACCCAAGTCAGGTAGTGATGTGCAATCTTCCACTTCTAAGGATGGATCTTGGCATTGTGACAGGGTTCGGGATGGTTCCTGTCTTAATGGCTCGTTACACATGGGGTTGATTCTTGCTTGCTGATTTTCCTCCTATTCCTCCCCTTCCCCCCCTAGAAGTGACATCAGGTGAGGGAACCAGAGAGAGACAGGGGCGATGTTCCTGAGGGAACCTGGATCTAAGTTGGTCAATGTGCCTGCTCCAGAGGAGGCCATCCTCTGTTTGTACCCTGTAAGAACGAGGGCCAGTGATGTGAGTTATTTCAGCAGGAATCCAAAGATGTTCACCTATAAGGTTCTTAGCATATACAGAATCACCCACACTGAAAGTACGAACTTTGGAAGTGGAATCCAGTGGTGTGTTGGGTGTGTAAGTGGGATGAAGGCGGTCAAGGGAAGACCTAAGTTTCCTACCCATCAACAACTCTGCTGGGGACAAGTTATTTGATGGGCTAGGAGTGATGTGCTGAACACTAAGAAGTTTTTCAAGCTTCTCAGTGATGTCCCCAGGACCCAGCTTCTGAAGCTTCTCTTTGGTAAAGCGTACCATGCATTCAGCCCAGCCATTAGCCGAAGGGTGCCCAGGGGCAGTGAGGGCATGTCTGATACCCTGTTGTGCTAGAAAGGATTCAAAAATGTTAGATGTGAATTGAGGGCCATTGTCAGAGACAAGGACATCTGGCAACCCATGGGTTACAAACAATTTTCTGAGCTGCTTGATGACAGCCTCAGTTGTAGTGGATGTCATGGGAATTACCTCTAGCCATTTGGAATATGCATCTACTATAACTAGAAAAGTGTGCCCTCTAGTAGGGCCTGCAAAATCAATGTGGATCCTAGACCATGGGCCCCTAGGACATTCCCATTCCTGTGTGGGGCGTGAGGTGGAGCAGGCCTGACTACCTGGCAATTGGGTCAAGATGCTACCCAGTTTTCAACCATTTTGTCAATACCTGGCCACCATACATAACTCCTGGCCAAACCTTTCATCCTTACAATCCCAGGATGACCCTCATGTAACATTTCCAAAACCTCCCTTTGCAGTTTTGCAGGAATAACCACCCTGTTACCCCACAAAATACATCCTCTTAATACAGATAATTCAGTTTGCCTGGACTTAAAAGGTTGGGCAAGGTGAGGTAGATCTTGAAGAAGCCAACCTTTCTTAATCCAGCCTATAACAGGTGCCAACACAGCATCTTTGGCAGTCTCTCTGGCAATCTCAGCAGCATGGACTGGAAGCTTAGCAACTGTCTCTAGGAAAAAGGTGTGAGTTTCAAGTTCAAAGTCCTCCTTGTGGCAAGGTAGTGGGCAACGACTCAGTGCATCAGCATGTCCAATGTCCTTGCCAGGCCTGTGAATCAGTTTGTATGAATAGACTGCAAGAAATTCAGTCCATCTCAGCATTCTTGGTGACAGGATATTAGGTGTAGGTTTGTCTCCTGCCACAATGCCTAATAAAGGTTTGTGATCTGTAACAATGGTGAATGACCTGCCATACAGATATTCATGAAATTTCTTAACAGCTGCAACAACTGCTAATGCCTCCTTGTCCAGTTGGCTATAATTCCTCTCTGCTTTGGACAAAGTGCAAGAGTAAAATGCAATAGGGGCTTCCCTTCCACTGGGAAGCCTGTGACTCAACCCCCCACTCCAAAAGGGGATGCATCACAAGTCAGAACAACAGGCAAATTCTCAGAGAATTGTATCAATACAGCATCAGATGTGATTAGTCTCTTAATACTGTTAAATGCTGATTGTTCCTTCCTCCCCCAGATCCAAACAGCCTTCTTATCAAGCAGGCGATGTAAAGGTTCAGCAATGGATGCCTTGTGAGGTAGAAACATGTGATAAAAGTTAATGAGTCCAAGGAAGGCTTGCAAATCTGTCTTGCATTTAGGTTTAGGGGCTTCCTTGATTGCTTTAACTTTGGCATCAGTAGGGTGGATGCCATGCTTGTCAATCATGTAGCCCAGGAACTCAACTCTGTTTTGAGTGTGCATTTGTCTTCCTTGACTTTTAAACCCGCTTTCCTGAATCTGGTAAGAACTTCTCTGAGTCTTTCTTGTAGCTGAGTGTCATTTTCAGCAGAGATTAACACATCATCAAAGTAAGGCACTACCCCTGGCAGTCCTTGGAGCATTCTTTCCATAAGGCTTTGAAAGATGCCTGGTGCCACGCTCACTCCAAACTGTAACCTTTTACATTTGAAGACACCTCTATGAGTCACAATGGTTTGGGCCTCTGCAGTGGCATCATCAACTGTTAGTTGTTGATATGCCTGGGCCAAGTCCAGTTTGGCAAATACTGTACCCCTGCCAAGGGAATGGAGTAGATGATGCACAAATGGTACTGGGTATGCGCTCTGCTGCAGCGCATGGTTAAGTGTCCCCTTATAGTCACCACAGATTCTCACTGACCCATCAGCCTTGACTGGTGTGACTATGGGTGTTTCCCATCTGGAGTGGTCAGTAGGCTCTAAAACCCCTTGAGCAATGAGCTTATCTAATTGTGCATCAATTTTTCCTTTAAAGCAAATGGAACCCTCCTGGGCTTTAAACGAATTGGGGCACCTTGGGGTCAGCTTCGCTAAAGACCTCTGGAAACTCAGACTTCAAGGACTCCTCCCATTCAGAGCTGCTCACGTGATTTATGCCAGTCACCTCGATGCCTAGTGGGTTGAACCACTCAAGTCCCAGCAAACTTGGGCGATCCTTGTCCACGATGGTCAGGGGAAAACGTTTGGTGTGGCCTTTAAACTGCACATTGAAATCTCTTGCTCCAACTACTGGAATCTTGTTCCCTTGGTAGTTTTTAAGAGTCAGTGCTTGCTTCTGGAAATGCTTCTTCTGAATTTTGGGAAAGAGTCTGTGGATAGTGTCCCATGACACCATAGATAAATAAGAGCCTGAGTCCACTTCCATTTGGCAAGGCCTTCCTTCAATAAACACCTTCACGTGTACTTTTCTGCTTTTTAAGGGTGAAGAATGACCAATAGTGATTGTTTGGTGAGTTTCATTCTTGCCATTTGCTTCTAAATTTCACCCCATCTTTTCAAGGAAATTGTTGGGCTTAAAGTCTTTATCAGGAAATTTTTCCTACTAGGTGGAGTTCTGGATGATTTGCAGACTCTGGCTATGTGACCCGTTTCTCACAACGTAGGCAAATGGAGTCAAAGAGCTTGCATTCAGTGCGGGGTGGCCCCCACAGCCTCTGCAATAGAATCCTTGCCTGTTTTTCCCAGAGTCTTTTCTCTTCTTCTCCATTCTGAGTCTAAAATCCCTCCTCTGCCTCACTGCCATCAGAATCAGAGTCTATTTGTTTGCAATGGGCTGTTGTGGATTTTTCCACATCAGAATGGCTTGAGGCCTGGCTTGAGGCCTTGTTAATCTTTTCATGGCGCTGCTGAGGACTTGGTGGCTTCCGCTGAAACAGCTTCTTCAATGGCCTCTTTAAACGTGATCTTAGGTTTCATTAATAGTTTGCTTTGTAAGACCTTATCTTTGAGGCCTAAAACAAACCGATCACGCATGGCCTCTTCTAAGTTGGTAAAGTCACAAGCACCCCCAATGTCCCTTAAACTTGCCACGAAGTCATTAACATTCTCGCTATCCCCTTGATCCCGATGGTAAAATTCATGTCTCTTAATGAGGCACGATACTTGTGGGGCGTAATGGGCTCTTAAAAGTTTCTCTAAATCGGGCCATTCCATTACCTTCAGCTCTGCTGCTCCCGCTAACGCCTTCACCATTTTGAAGACTGCCGGACCGCAGTGTGTGAGAAAGACCGCCCTCTTCCGTCTCTCGGGGATGCCGGCGAGGTCGTTCCCTTCCAGATACATCTGGAAGCGATCCGCATACGATTCCCAGTCTTCCGCCGCCGGATCGAACGGTGCTGGGGGGGTGTTCAGTGCAGCCATCTCGCTCTGTTGCTTGTTCTTCGCGTCGTCTTCTCTTCAGGGAAATCCCATCCTCGTCGCCAGTGTTAAGTTTGCATGAAGAGTCAGACGCGAGGAGTTCCAGCAAAGAGTTTATTAAGTGACTACAGCTCGAATGGACCCGTCCTGGCTTGGCTACGGCTGCCTCTTATAGCCTGCAGCCGTAGCTGTCAGCCAATGGGAGTGCAGGGTTTCTTCCCGCACTATTTAAACCAATACCATTTGACATTTTACAAGAACAGTTCAAATAAACGAATAACATTCAAACCTACATACATAACAGAAACAATTATATACACAGAGAAACATTGATATGGAACCTAACCTTTTAAAAAACTAAAATAATGACAGGTTTAATTAAAAGAAACAAAAATTAAAGCATATCCTTCTTGGAATTGTGGGAAATGAAAATGTAGTCTATTTATCTATTGGATTTAATGAGGCCTAAGTGGATAGTAGTAGGTTCCAAGAAAGAGATACGAACCAAAGTCTTCAGCTAGGATGGTTTCATCATGGCTCCATTCAATATCCAAGAAAGAAAACCTTAGACTCCATTGTTAAAGAGAAAAGGACTTTTACTGGAAATTAAAGTGGTAGCATCAGAAGAATACAAGATCTGAGGCAATAGGCATGAAAATCACATATACAAAGTTATGCCATTGTTCCCATCCCCAATAGTTCAAACTGGCCATCCAATCTGAGATGTGCCTGTGAAACATGGCTCAACGCATCTCTCCCTGACTCCATTACCACAGTAAGAGACTATCATGTTTACCAATCAGATCGTGAAATCCGTAGAGGAGGTGGTGTTGCTATCTTCTATAAAAAGTCCCTACATCTAAAAAACATCCAAGTTATCCAAGAGCTTGCTCTTCCTGAGACCATAGTCTGTGAACTGTCCTTAAATATCACATTTCAATTCTTACTACATTACAGAGCCCCTGATTATGACACTGAACATGTAAACAAGTTACATTCACTACTAACATGGGCAACATCCTGCCCACACGCTTTTATCTTTCTTGATGACTTCAATCTACCTCATATTAACTGGACCCTAAACAAATGTAAAACTGAACCCATACACGCAACCTTCTACAATGCTGTAACAAATCTGGGATTGGAACAACTAGTAACCAACAATACTAGACTTAACAACTGCCTCGATCTCATCTTCTGCAATAGTTTGAATTCAATTTATTGAATACAAATTAAAGAACCTTTTTCCAACAGTGACCACAACATGATTGACTTTTGTCTCAACGTACATCCACACAAAAATCATCATAATGACGGGATCCCCAATTATAATTCAAAAAAGGCAACTATGATCTTGTAGACAACGATCTCTCATCTCTTGATTGGCAACTTCTATTCACTGGATGCAATACTGTTGAAGACCATTACAACATGTTTTTACTTGAAGTCAAAAGAGTCATCAATCTATATGTACCAATAAGAACTCCCAAAATCAGAAAAAAACAAATTACCCATAACAATAAGGAAACTTCAATCCAAAAAGAAATCACTTTGGCAGAAAAACAAATCTGGTCACGTTGCCAACTTCAAAAGCTGATACAAAAATTTATGCCACCAGATAAAAACTGAATGCACTAATTATCACATTAAACAAGAGGAAAACCTTCTACGCACCTATTCCACTCGTGCTTTCTACAATTTTGTAAACAACAAACTAAAAGACTCAAGGTCCATCCCACCCCTGAAAGGACCTAATGGTAAAGACTGCAACGATGACACCATCAAAGCCAACCTCTTTAACAAATTCTTTGGCTCAGTATTTGTAAACAGCAATGGATCATGCCCAGTATTTCCTACTCGAACCACAGACAACTACAATGATCTAATACATATCGATTTTACAGAAGACAATGTTGAAAAAGCACTATGCAATCTAAAACCATCTCTATCTATTGGACCGGATGGAATATGTGCCTACTTCTTAAAAAAGCTATCCACTGCCATAGCCAAACCTCTAAGCATAATCTTTGAAAAATCTTTCAGGACCAACTCCTTGCCAAACCTATGGTCACAAGCCATGGTCATCCCCATTTTCAAAAGAGAGACCCCAGCCTAGTTGAAAATTACAGACCAATCTCCTTATGCTGCATCACCTGTATAGTCATAGAATCAATTATTAACCAATCCATTATCCTCCACTTAGAGGTAAACAACCTACTCTCTAATAAACAATTTGGTTTCAGAAAAAAACTATCCTGTAATCTGCAACTCTTATACTGCAAAAACATATGGGCTACACAACTCAATCAGGGCAAAGCAATACGCAATCTACATAGACTTCTGTAAAGCCTTTGATTCAGTGGTACACGACAAACTACTCCTAAAACTAAAATCTTATGGTATCTCTGGACACCTGCATAACTGGATAGAAGCATTCCTGTCAAACAGACAACAAATGGTCAAAATTGGGAGCGTCCTATCAAATTCTGTACCTGTCAACAGTGGTGTCCCCCAGGGCAATGTTCTAGGACCAACTCTCTTCATACTCTACATAAATGACCTCTGTGATCATATTAAGAGCAACTGCATTGTTTTCGCTGATAATGTAAACCTATTCAACACCACAGAAAATACTGCTACCCTTCAAAAAGACCTCAACTATGTATCAGAATGGTGAAACAAATCGCATCTTCAAATCTCAACAGATAAATGCTCTGTCTTACATATTGGCAAAAAAACTCAGAAAATAAAATACAAGCTGAATAGTCAAGACCTTGTTGATGATCCAAAGTCTGTCAAGGAACTTGGAGTACTCATCTCTAATAATAATTTAATAATAATAATTTATTAGACTTATATGCCTCATTCTCTCCCTAAGGACTCAGGGTGGCTCACAATATAAAACACAATACAGTAATTTACCTAAAAAACAATTAAACAATACAAGCCCAATATTAAAACAATTAAAATTACTTTAAAAAGAACCCCCCTTAGTTCAGTCCAGGCCGGCCTGCTGAAATAACCAGGTCTTCAGGTCCCGTGGAAGGAGCGGAGATCAGGGGCCAAACAAAGTTTCAAGGGGAGTTGATTTCACAGGCTGGGCATCCCCACAGAGAAGGCCCTACCCCTGGGCACCACCAGCCGACAATGTCTGGTCGATGGTACCCCAAGGAGGCCCTGCCTGTGGGAGCGCAGGGCAATCGGAGTGTGATGCCAGCAGGAGATGTTCCCACAAGTACCCTGGACGCAAGCCATGTAGGACTTTATATGTTGTCACTAATACCTTGAATCTCACCCGGAAGGCAACCGGCAACCAATGCAGGTCAGGAGGGGTGTAACATGGGAGTATCGGGCACTCCCATCACAACCAGCGTCGCATTCTGCACCATCTGCAACCTCCAGGTGGTCTGCAAGGGCAGTCCCATATAGAGACCATTGCAGTCGTCGATTTGAGAAGTGACGAGTGCATGAGTGACTGCCCATAGGGCATCTCGGCTCAGGTAAGGGTGCAGCTGGTGAACCAGATGCACCTGGGCAAATGCCCCCCTGGACACAGCTCCCACCTGCTCCTCCAAACTGAGCTGTGTATCCAGGAAGACACCCAGGTTGCGCCCTGTCCAGAGGGGCAACACCTCTCCCCCCCATGACTAACGATGGTATATCCTGAATAATTCGAGATGCCAGTATGTACAGCCACTCAGTCTTGGCCGGGTTGAGTTGAAGCCTGTTCCTCCCCATCCAGATCCACACCGCATCCAGACAATGGGACACCATGGGAGGACATCACTGATATGGGTCGGGTGGAGATGAAAAGCTGAGTATCATCCGCATATTGGTGATACCTCACCCCGAAACCCCGTATGATCTCACCCAGCGGCTTCATGTAGATGTTAAACAGGAGGAGCAAGAGGACCGACTGCTGGGGCACCCCACTAGTGAGAGGCCTCAGGCTTGACCTCTCCCCCCCGCCAACACCGATTGCGAGAGGCCCGAGAGGTAGGAGGAGAACCACTGTAAGATGGTGCCCCCCACTCCCAACCCCTCGTGCCACCGCAATAAGATACCATGGTTGATGGTATCAAAAGCCACCGAGCGATCTAATAGGACTAGGACAGAGGAAAAGCCCCTGTCCCGAGCCCTCCAGAGATCATCCATCAGTGTGACCAATGCCCTCTCCGTGCTGTGTCCGGGCCAGAAGCCCAATTGGTACAGATCTAGATAATCGGCTTCCTCCAGGAACATCAGAAGCTGCTGAACCACCATGCTCTCGACAACTTTCGCCAAAAAGCGAAGGTTGGAGACAGGACAGAAGTTGTTTAAAATGGCTGGGTCCAAGGCAGGCTTTTTGAGGAGGGGCCTCACCACCGCCTATTTCAAGGTGGCAGGAAAGGAACCCTCCCCTAAAGAAGCATTGACAACTGCCTGGAGCCAGCCACGTGTAACCTCCCTGGAGGCATAGACCAACCAGGAAGGACACTGGTCCAATAAACACATGGTGGAACTCAGCATCCGCATGATCCTGTCCACTTCATCTGAAGAAACAGGCTCAAACTCAACCCAAATGGTATCAGCCAGACTCCTCGCCACCCCTTCCTCAGACCCCTGCCAGTCTGAGTCCAAGTCAGCATGAATCTGAGCAACCTTATCCACCAGATGTTGACTAAATTCCTCGGCTCTACCCTGCAAAGGGTCCTCCCTCACCTCCCAGTGTAGGAGGGAGCGAGTGACCCTAAACAGGGTGGCTGGGTGATCATCTGCAGATGCAATGAGAGTGGAGAAGTAAGCACATCTCGCCACCCTCATCGCCACCAGGTAAGTCCTAATATAGGCTCTTAGCTGGCACGGTCAGATTCGCACGGCTCGTTCTCCACCTGCTCTCTAGGCCCCTCCTTCAATGCTTCATCTGCTGGAGCTCCTCTGAAAACCAGGGAGCCAACCAGGATCTGCGGCAAGGGAAGGGCTGCAAGGGGACAACCCAGTCGAGTGCCTCTGAGGCCGCCTGTTGCCAGGTGGACACTAAGGCCTCGGCCGAGCTGTGAACAAGGGAAGTGGGAAATAACCCCAGCGCCGTCTGAAACCTCTCAGGGTCCATCAGACATCTGGGGTGGAACCGTCTAGTTGGCTCCTCATCCCAGCAGCATGAGGTGGCCTGCTGGAAGACCAGCCATAGGAATAATGATCAGTCCTTGACAGGGGTTGAGTAGTCGGCGAACCCCCACCAAGATCATTACACCACTGCCCGAGATGAAAACAAGGTCAAGCGTGTTCCCCCCCTCATGAGTAGGGCCCTGAATTATCTGGGTCAGGCCCATGGCTGCCATGGAAGCCATGAACTCCCTAGCCAAACCTGATGCCTCCCCCAGAGAGGGCAGGTTGAAATCCCCACAACTAAAAGCTTGGGAATTCCACCAATCTCCGAGAGAGCGTCAAGCAGCTCGGGCAGGGCCATTGTCACGCAGCTAGGGGATAGGTACATGAGCAACAGGCCCAACTGACCACCAGGGCCCAACCTCAGGAGGAGAGACTCACACCTGCCCATCTGTGGGACAGTGACCTCCCTTGGAAACAAAGTCTCCCTAATAACTACGGCCACCACTCCACCCCTACCCTGGGCTCTCAGTTGGTGGAGCACCCATAAACCTGGGGGACATAGATCACAAAGAGGGACCCCTCCCTCCCGTCCCAACCAGGTTTCTGTGATGTAGGCCATGTCCATGCCTCCTCCTCAATAATTTCACAGAGGAGGGGTGCCTTATTTACCATGGACCTGGCATTCACATAAACCAACTTAAGCCCAGGGGCCTCACTTCCTGAGCCCCCAGGGGAGCGGGCGGAAGCAAGAGGGTCGGAGCACACCACCGCTCAAAGACAGCGGGGGCTCCCAAACCATGATTCGGCCCTCTGCCTCACCACCTAATGATCTAAGTGCTAGGGCCCACTGTAACTACATAGCCAAAAAGGCATTAAGAGTTGTTAACCTAATCCTACGTAGCTTTTTCTCTGGTAATATTGTACTACTAACTAGAGCATACAAAACATTTGCTAGACCAATACTTTAATACAGCTCATCAGTCTGGAACCTGCATTATATCTGATATTAATACAGTTGAGAAAGTCCAGAAATATTTCACAAGAAGAGTTCTCCACTCCTCTACTCGTTGCAGAATACCTTATGCCACCAGACTTGAAATTCTAGACCTAGAAAACCTAGAACTACGCCACCTTCGGTCCGATCTAAGTATAGTATATAAAATTATACATTGCAATGTCCTTCTGGTCAATGAATACTTCAGCTTCAACCATAACAATATAAGAGCGTACAATAGATACAAACTCAAGGTTAACCGCACCAAACTTGATTGCAGGAATACGACTTCAGGAACAGAGTGGTCAAAGTCTGGAATACTCTACCCGACTCTGTGGTTTCTTCCCCAAACCCCAAAAACTTTAACCTTAGACTGTCTACTATTGACCTCACCCCTTTCCTTAGAGGCCTGTAGGGGGTGTGCATAAGTGCACCAATGTGCCTACTGTCCCTGTCCTATTGTTTCTTTTTATTTTTCTTATATGTATCCATTTCATGTATTCATAACTATGTTTATACTTATACCTGTTATCTTATAATTGCTTGACAAATAAAAATAAATAAATAAAAATAATGTCATGTCGGGCATCTTCAGGTGGTGTTTCAGACATCTGGCTTGCCAGGACAGTTGACCTTGGCCTGAATAGATAAGAGGCTACATCTGTGCAGTAAGCAAGTAAGCATAGTCAAGAAAACATCCCAACTTTTACATTTCACCATCTCAAGCCTCCAGCACTCTTCCCCCCATGAAGCCCAATTAATCTTCCCTCCCCCCATTTCTATGGCAGCCGGAAAGACAACAGAAGGACTCTTGGAGGTTGACAGGAATATTTGTAATCTGCTGAGCTGTTGCAATTTGTGTAATATGATTTTGCAAAGTAGATAGTTTTGAGAGTATATTTGGAACTAGAACAATGAAACAGTGAGAACTAAGGAACTGAAAGTAGCAGATGGATAGAGGTTTCAGATGCACATGGGTGTATGTAGAAACTGATGGTCAGCAAGAAAGAACAAGGAAGTAGTTTATGAAATGTTGTGAGAAAGTGCCCATCTGTGTGTGGTTGTTAGAAAAAGGGTATAAAAGTTAGAGCTTGAGATCAGCTCAGGTGCACTGGCCTATTGCTGTCCTTGCTGGACCAGCTATAACAGTGGGCCTCGTTGCAATGAGTTATGAATGTAAGTTGTGTTATGATGGTTGTTTATGTTCCAAATAACTAGTGAAATAAACCTCTAACTTTTAAAGTAAGAATTGTCTTGTGTTGCTGCCTTTTGTTTCTTTCATTGGATTTTTCCACAACAGTTTAATGAACTTGTATTTAACACCAAGCTTTCTTTCTACATAGAGTACTGGCCCTCAACATGGACAACTGGAAGACATGAGATAAAAAGAGCTGCATGGTTATTGCTGATTGCAGGTTTATTTAATTATTTATTCATTGACTGATTCATTCAATTTATATATCTGCCCACTTCAGACTAGTGACTCTTACTGTAATTAGTTATAGCACTTGACAAGGTATCATTTAATGCACATGTTTCTCTTTCTCTGTCATCATGCTTCAGAAATAGAGAGAAGAGCAACCAAGATGATTAGGGACTAGAGGCTAAAACATATGAACAATGGTTGCAGGAACTGAGTATGTCTAATCTAATGAAAAGAAGGATTAGGGTAGCATGATAGCAGTGTTCCAATATGTAAGAGGCTGCCCCAAAGAAGAGGGAGTCAAGCTATTCTTCAAAGCACCTTAGCGCAGGACAAGAAGCAATGGGTGGAAACTGATCAAGGAGAGAAGCAACTTACAACTAAGGAGGAATTTCCTGACAGTTAGAACATTTAATCAGTGGAACAAATTATATATATATATATATATATATATATATATATATATATATATATATATATATATATACATACATATATATATTTATTTTTATTATGGGATTTATATGCCGCCCTATTTCCCGAAGGACTCAGGGTGGCTCACAACGATAAAAAAGACAATACAAAATTTAAAATTTAAAAAATTATTAAATCAAAATCCCAATAATTCTAATTAAAAGTGGCAACAGCCAATACCGCCAATAAAACAATAACCCCCCTCAGTCCAGGTCGGCCTGTTGAAAGAGCCAAGTCTTCAGGTCGCGATGGAAGGAATGAAGGTCAGGGGTCATCTGCAGCTCCAAAGGCAACTGATTCCACAGGGTGGGTGCACCCAGAGAGAAGGCTCTCCCTCTGGGGGTCACCAGGCAACACTGTCTAGCCGACGGCACCCTGAGGAGGCCCTGTCTGTGGGAGCGCACGGGACGCTGGGAAGTTGTTGCTGACAGTAGATGGTCCCACAAATACCAGGGCCCTAAGCATGTAGGGCTTTATAGGTTATTACCAGCACCTTGAATCTCACCCAGAGGGCAACCGGCAACCAATGCAGCTCACGCAGGAGGGGTGTAATATGGGAGTATCGGGATACTCCCATCACAACCTGCAGCTGTATTCTGTACCAGTTGAAGACTCTAAGTGGTCCTCAAGGGCAGCCCCATGTAGAGAGCATTGCAGTAGTCCACACGGGAGGTAACGAGTGCATGACTAACCGTACGTAAGGCATCTTGGTCCAGATAGGGCGCAACTGGGCACAAGCGAACCTGAGCAAATGCCCCGTGGCCAAAGCTTCCACCTGATCCTCCAAACTGAGCCGTGCATCCAGGAGGACATCCAAGTTGTGCACCCCTTCTATGGGGGGTAACACCTCTCCCCCCATAACTAAAGAAGGAATATCCTGGATAGTCTGAGATGCTGGTATGTACAGCCACTCAGTCTTGGCCGGGTTGAGATGAAGCCTGTTCCTCCCCATCCAGATCCATACCATTTCCAGGCATCAGGACATCACATTGAGGGCATCACTGGGTTGGCTTGGGGTGGAGATAAAAAGCTGGGTATCATCAGCATACTGATGGTACCTCACCCCAAAACCACAGATGATCTCACCCAGCGGTTTCATATAGATGTTGAACAGATGTTGAACAGGAGGGAAGAAAGCACTGACCCCTGGGGCACCCCACAAGAGAGGGGCCTTGGGGTCTATCTCTGTCCCCCTGCCAACACTGACTGTGAGCGACCCAAGAGGTAGGAGGAGAACCACCATAAGACAGTGCCACCCACTCCCAACCCCTCGAGGCATCACAGTAAGATACCATGGTCAATGGTATCAAAAGCTGCTGAGAGATCTAATAGGACCAAGATAGAGGAATAACCTCTATCCCGAGCGCTCCAGAGATCATCCACCAGTGCGATCAATGCCGTCTCTGTGCTGTACCCAGGCCTGAAACCCGATTGATATGGATCCAGACAATCAGATTCCTCCAGGAACACCAGGAACTGTCTGGCCACCATGCTCTCAACAACCTTCGCAACAAAGCAAAGGTTGGAGACAGGACAAAAGTTGTTCAATATAGCCGGGTCCAGGGCAGGCTTCTTGAGGAGGGGCCTCACCACCGCCTCCTTCAAGGCAGAGGGGAAGGATCCCTCACTCAAAGAAGCATTGACCACCACCTGGAGCCAGCCTCGTGTAACCTCCCAGGTGGCATACACCAGCCAGGAGGGACATGGGTCCAATAAACATGTGGTTGTACTCAGTTTCCCCATGATCCTGTCCACTTCCTCCAGAGTCACAGGATTGAACTCATCCCAGATGGTCTCCACAAGACCCATTGCTTCCCCCCCATCTCCAGAAGTTGGCTCCAGAAGTTGTGAATGCTCCAACAATGGAAGTTTTTTTTAAAGATGTTGGATAACCAATCCAACCAAGATCTAACCAGTGTCCAATCATTCCCAACACACACACTGAGGGCTGACAAGTGTCCCGATATTCTCCCCAACAGATTGTCAGCCAGCAGTTCAGGAGAAGTAATGATGGCCATCAGCTGTTGCATGGGGTGGCTCCTGAAGTTGCTGCAGATTGCTGAAAATTCGTGATTTCTGAAGAATGCAGGCAGTTTGGGAGACGTAAGATGTGCCAAAGGCTCCCAAACCAGACTGTTTAGTCATTTAATCCTTGTTAAGCTGATGGATCTGCAGAGTTGGGTTGGGGGGAGGTGTGAGCTGTGATATGCTGGGGAAAGAGAGGATGTGGGCTGTAAGAGTTAAAGGGAGGAAGAGATAGGTTCAATCAGTTAGGCACAGGGTGGAGGCGCAGGGACTTAATTAATGGGTGGATGTTAGGTTAATGGGGAGGAGAGCATATAAAGACAGTGAGGAGAGTCAGTTGCTCTCAAAGCTGACTTTGAACAGAATATCATTGCTGTAGATACTGATCATGATCGGAAGACCTGCAATAAACTCTACCATCGTATATCATTACTTGTGAGTAATGTGGGTTATTGGAAAAGGTGTCCAGTGCTTGACTGGATTTGATACACTTGTCTAAAGTGGTGTAGGGCTTCCTGCCTAGGCAGGGGGTTGGACTAGAAGACCTTCAAGGTACCTTCCAACTCATTTATTCTATTCTATTTCTATTGTAAATGTCAAAGGATACTAAACATTTAAATGTTTCCCATGTGTGCATCAGTTAGAGATTTTTGCTCCTGATCATATTTTCCCTACAGTTAAGTTGGGGTCTCAGTAGGATAATGTAGCATTTGGGGAAAAAGATGCAAGCCAAGAGACCAGCCCCAGAGGCCAAGATGGAGAAGATCTCCACAGCCACCATGGACTTCCCTTTGGTGCTCAGGTAGGTGGGGATGAAAGTGATCCAAACACTGCAAAAGACCAGCATGCTGAAAGTAATGAACTTGGCTTCATTAAAGCTGTCGGGCAACTTCCTAGCCAGAAAGGCCACAGTGAAACTGATGAGCCAGGAAACCCAGGTAGGCGAGGACAGTGTAAAACATTGAAGTTGAGCCTTCCTTACATTCCAAGATGGCCTCTCCTACCAAGGAGTGGAAGTCCAAGTTGGGAAATGGGGGAGAGGTTACTAGCCAGATGGCACAAAGAACGGCTTGGACCAGGGGACAGGCTATGACAATGGAGTTGGTCAATGGCTTTCCTAAAAGTTTTCTTGTCTTGTTCCCTGGCTTGGTGGCCATGAAGGCCAGAACCACCATGACAGTTTTTGCCAACACAGAGGAAACTGCAATGGAAAAGAGAATGGCGAAGGCAGTTTGTCGGAAAATACAGGTGAACATCCCTGGATGACCAATGAAGAGGAAGGAGCAGAGGAAGCAGACCAGGAGGGAGACCAGGAGGATGTAGGTGAGATCTCGGTTGTTGGCCTTGACAATCGGTGTGTCACGATGTTTAAGGAAAATTGCCAGAACTGCCATTGTGATCATGGAAAGAGAAAGAGTGAGAAAAACTAAAGTGTATCCCAGGGTGTCTTGATAGGCAAGGAAGTGGATCTTCTTGGCAATGCAGTGGTCCTTTTCCTTGTTGGGGTATTGGTCTTCAGGGCAGGGGTCACAGCGAGGTGCATCTGAAATTAAGAAGTCAAGCCCAAAATTGACACATGTGTAGCCATTTTAGTTAGGCTTAGTATATATTCTTTTTCTTACTTTCTCTGAGGCAGTCATGGGGTAAGGGTTTTGGGATTGCCACATTCCTAAGTGGGGAGAAGTGGAGATAAAGAGAGTGTTTTGGCTAGGTGATCTTTCTTCCCATGGGAAATGAGCTATCCATGCTTGGACCCCTTGAGGGGAAGATTTATGACATCAAGCAACATTGAATTACTTCTATTGGAGAATGTGACTTTTGGGGGTTGTTTCTAACTAGTAATATTGTGGGGTAATTCCGGGTTGTATCAGATCCAGAATTACCATGGACTTTGCCAATTTGATGCTTTCCTAAATAAAAGAATTTATTGTTTTGGAAGATGGACTTTATTCTTTTCTTTTTAAATGGTTTTCATCACTTGGAAACTTGACACAAGAGTCTTTGTATTAGGTCCTCAAGGTGATCCAAAGGAGCTTTTCTCCAAAAGTTTTATTTGTTTCCTGACAGATTGATAATGCTGAAAGAATAAGCAATCTTTATCCCACCAAAGAAAACCAATCTTGAGCCACATACCACATCCCTTAAGGAAAAGATGGATAGTTGAATTTTTCAATGTGATGTGACAGCAGGAGTGGAAATTCTAGAAGGGGAATGATAAATTGTGCCATTAAACTACCCTATATGCTGAGAGTTGGGAAAGATGGCCCATGGGGTCAAGACAGTCAATACCAGTGGTGGAATTCAAAAATGTTAAATACTGGTTCTGTGGATGTGGCTCGGTGAGTGTGGCATGGGAAGGATACTGTAAAATCTCCAGTCAGGGGTGGTATTTGCCAGTTCTCCGAACTACTGAAAATTTCCACTACCGGTTCTCCGGAACTGGTCAGAACCTGCTGAATACCACCTCTAGTCAATACCATAAAATAAAAGTTCCCCTGAGACCTGTGAATAGGTTGATAAAGTTTGATTAGGTTGATTAAGTAGATTGATTAAGCTCGATCAATGCCATTATGAATACTTTCCAAACACTACTGTGCAAACCCTTCAAACTATAATAACTTTTATAGCTTTATAACCTTTCCATCTCTTTCCGTTGAGCAAGATGTTCATAATTGTTCTTTTGTTAGGAACTAAACTTTGCAAGGCAAAAAACTGAGGAAGAGCAATACAATTCTTCCAATTGTTAGAATCAACTTCCTTTGACTTTAGGGTCATATGTGATTGCTGCTTTATGTAGTGTATATTGGAAGTGGAGACCTTTTGAGAGCTGTATGCAATGAAATTTCATTTTAATGTATGCCAGTTAGTGTACATTCAAAGTGACAATAAAGTTATTGTAAGTCTAAATGGTTCATTCATTCTGCCAGAGTAGAATCTTAATCATTCTTTGTTTGTAGAATTTTAAAATCGTCATAAATACATGACTATGTTAGGAAGATGGGCTAAAACTTGTCATTCCATATAAATTCCATATAAAGATGGAATGACATATAAATAACAAGAAAAAAAGTCAAGCAAACAGTCGATACACTGAAGAGAGAATTTTGCAAGGAGATAACAGTCAGTAGAGAGAAAGCAGAGCTGCTTAACCCATTGGTTGCATCCATCTTCATGCAAAAAAGAAATTATAGCTGAACCTACCAAAAACATAACTGTAAAAGTCAGATTAGAAATAAAAATTAAAATAAGCAAAAAAATGGTAGAAGAACACCTGTCTGATCTTGATGAATATAAATCTCCAGGATCTGATGGATTACATCCCAGTGCAAAGAAGAGCAACTAAGGTGATTAAAAGGCCTGGAGACTAAAACATATGAAGAACAGTTTCAGGAATTGGGTATGGCCAGTCTGGAGAAAATAAGGACTAGGGGTGACATGATAGCAGTCTTCCAGTATTTGAGGGTCTGCCACAAGAAGGGGGGTCAACTTATCTCTTATGATCTAAGTGCTAGAGCCCACTGTAACAGCATTGCCAAAAAGGCATTAAGAGTTGTTAACCTGCATAGCTTTTCTCTGGTAATATTGTACTACTAACTAGAGCATACAGAACATTTGCTAGACCAATTCTTGATTACAGCTCATCTGTCTGGAACCCACATTGCATATTGGACATTAATACAATCGAGAGTCCAGAGATATTTCACGAGAAGAGTCCTCCACTCCTCTACTTGCAACAGAATACCTTATGCCACCAGACTTGAAAATTTAGGCTTAGACAGCTTAGAACTACACCACTTTTGGTCCGACCTAAGCATAGTACATAAAATCATCTATTGCAATATCCTACCTGTCAATGACTACTTCAGCTTCAACCACAACAATATCTGAACACACACGTTCCCGATGGGGAAGAGAGGCAGGATATAAATTGAATAAATAAATAAATAAATAAATAAATAAATAAATAAATAAATAAATAAAAATTCAAGGTAAACCGCACCAAACTCAATTGCAGGAAATATGACTTCAGCAACAGAATGGTCAGTGCCTGGAATGCACTTCCTGACTCTGTGGTTTCTTCCCCAAACCCCAAAAACTTTA
The DNA here is from genome assembly GCA_009733165.1 of Naja naja. Lineage (NCBI taxonomy): Eukaryota > Metazoa > Chordata > Lepidosauria > Squamata > Elapidae > Naja > Naja naja. The sequence goes on along the minus strand of SOZL01000251.1, from coordinate 44,703 downwards.
TGTTGTGACCCAAACCCTTTTCCAATAAAACAAACACGAACCAAAGGGAACAGATACCTTTTAATGATTCTTACAAATCCCTGGTTAAAAGGCTGCTGCAAACTAATTAACTTTGATAAGCACAAACCTCGCCAAAACTGCGAGACTGCCAAGAATAACAGATGAGAAATATTTTGCAACACAAGAGTCTTCAGATACCAACTTAAGATACTGCAATGTCCACAAGGCTGGAGTTTCAAAATGTTTTTGCTTCCTACAAAGAACGTCCAATTCACAGCTGGCTTTTATCTTCTTGAAGGAGGGGCCATTACCTTGCAGCCTTACTCCCGAGTTGCCCATGCTGCTGCAGCTGATCTTTCCTGCAATCAGCCCTGCGCACATGTGCACTGGGCTCAGGCTCCTTGGGAACCTCCTCATCACTGCTGCCAGCCCCACAATTTCTGAAGGCAGCAGTCTACTCCCTAATGGTCCTGGCCCCTCATCTGAGTCCTTGCTCTCCTCAGCTGTTTGCACCTGCTACTGGCTAACCACAACACTTTAACCTTAGACTGTCTACCATGGACCTCACCCTATTCCTAAGATATCTGTAAGGGGGCGTGTACAAGTGCACCAATCATGCCTACCATCTCTGTCCAAATGTTCCCTTTTTATTCATATCCATTTCATGTATTCATAATCATCTTTATACTTCTATCTGTTATCTAATACATGCTTGACAAATAAATGAATGAATGAATGAATGAATGAATGAAATTAAAGGTATTAGTGACAGCATATAAAGTCCTACTTGGCTTGGGTCCAGGGTACTTGCGGGAACATCTCCTGCCGGCATCACACTCCGATCGCCCTGTACGCTCCCACAGGCAGGGCCTCCTTGGGGTACCGTTGACCAGACATTGTCGGCTGGTGGTACCCAGGGGTAGGGCTTTCTCTGTGGGAGCACCCACCCTGTGGAACCAGCTCCCCTTGGGTCTTTGCTTGGCCCCTGATCTCCGCTCCTTCCGCCGGGACCTGAAGACCTGGCTATTTCAGCAGGCTGGCCTGGACTGAACCAAGGGTGGGGGGTTCTTTTTAAAGTAATTTTAATTAGTTTTAGTGTATTATTGGGCTTATATTGTTTAATTATTTTTTTAAGTAAATTATTGTATTGCGTTTTTATATTGTGAGCCGCCCTGAGTCCTTAGGGAGAGAGGGCGGCATACAAGTCTAATAAATTATTATTATTATAAATCAATCAATCAATCAATCAATCTTAAGAAAAGACTGCACAGCTATCTATCTGAAATGGTAAAGGGCCTCCTGCTTGACCAGGGGATAGAACTAGTAAACCTTCAAGGTCCCTTCCAGCTCTGTTCTGATTGACTCCCACTGTCCTAAAAGACATAGAAAACCAACTCCCACAATCCTGAAAAATTGCTGCTAATAATCTACAGAATAACAGAATTAGGAAGGACCTTGCAGGTCTTCTAGTCCAACCCCCTGCCCAAGCAGAAGACCTTCAAAGAAGGCTGCCTTCAATGGGCAGCACTTTAAATTTCATTGTCTTGATTTGGCTCAATTGATTTGCTCCCTCAGGTTCTCTTCCAAACCTCTCCATCCAGCCTTTGTCAGACCTCTTCATTCCACTTTGAGGAACGTCTTGAGCAACTTGCCTGTTTGATTAGAAATGGTCCCTTCTGGGCAAGAAATACATTCGTAGCAGCAAATGGGCCTCCCCTCTGCAACTTTCCTGACCTGTCCTGGAAGGCAGTACTGCACACATCGGGAGAAAGGCTTGGTCTGAAAGGAGAGATTTTAGCATTGAGAGGGTAGAAACATTCAGCTTGGCTACAGGATCTGTATAAAAGTGGCCCCTCTCGCTCCATTTTGATTACTACCAACCTGCCTTCCATGGAGGACCTGAATCCTGCACAAGTCAAACAGAGGGCTGTGAAAATATCTACAGACCACTCACATCCTGGACATAAACTGTTTCAATTCCTTCCCTCAAAACGACTCTATAGAGCACTGCACACCAGAACAACTAGAAAAAAGGACAATTTTTCCTGAACGCCATCACTCTGATAAACAAATAATTCCTCAAAACTGTCAAACTATTTACTAAGTCTGCATTACTATCACTATTAATCTTCTCATCACTCCTATCACCCATCCCCTCCCACTAATGACTGTATGTCTGTAACCTTGTTGCTTGTATCCTTATGATTTATATTGACTGTTTCCTAGTATGATTTATTTATTTATTATTTTATTTATTAATTTGACTTGTATGCCACCCCCTCTCCAAAGAGGACTCGGGGCAGCTCACAACTAAAACCATACAATAAATATTTAACTAAAACCATATAAAACTAAGGTCAGCACAGCCCGGACTGTCCAAATAACCAGGTCTTTAGATCATGGTGGAAGGTGTGGAGATCGGAGGCCAAACGGAGCCCCAGGGGAAGCTGATTCCACAAAGTGGGAGGTGCCACAGAGTAGGCCTTCCCCCGGGTCACCGCCAAGCGACACTGGGTGCAGGCGGTAGCCCAAGGAGTCCCTGTCTATGCGCTCGAACAGAGCGGTTGGAGTTCAATGCAGGCAGGAGTCATTCTCATAAGTAGATTTGATTGCCTATTTGTACCCTATGAATATATTAAGTGTTGTACCTGATGATTCTTGTATCTTTTTCTTTTTATGTTCTTTTTATGTTTTTCTTTTTATACGCATATGCACCAAGACAAACTCCTTGTGTGTTTAATTCACACTAAGCCAATAAGAATTAATCAATTAATTAGAGTTTTCATTTCAACAGCCCCTTCTCCTTCTCTTCTGTTAGCCCTGGAAGCAGTATTTGCTTAGCCCACACAATGGCATTAGCTAACCTGATTAGCCCACACAATGGCATCAGGATCAATGCTGAAACCTTCAGCTGAAGGAACCTCCATATCAACCCATCCGACTTTCTGTGAAGGATCGTCATATTTGCAAAGACGATCCAGTTGAGGATGTCAAATCCTGCATATTTCATCCCAGTTTCTGAAAAGGAGACTTCCTCGCCAGCAGTGTTGTTAAAGACGTTGTTTTTCAAGAAGGTGTGGATCTGAAATTGTAAAACAAGCAAACACACAAGTCCATGAAAGCAGAGGTGGGCTACACATACTGTAACAACCGGTTCACCAAAAATGTGAGCACATGAGTATAGCTGTGAACACAAGGGGATTTCCTGTGTGCGGCAGCTGTGTTGAGTAGAGTGGGAGAGCAACAGAAAGCAGCTCAGCTGCATGGGTGGGGTGAGCAAACTAGATATATGGGATGGGTCCGAACCAGCAGCAGCCCACCACTGCATGAAAGGGAAGCAAGTCAATACAAAGTTTTAAAATTATAATAAGTGGAAGAAATATTATTCTGAATGCGGGAAAAAGAGAGATGGGGTTAGCCAGAATTTCTCCAATAGTCCTTTTACAGGCAATCTGTTTATTTCTTTTAGTTCATTATGCACTGCTGCAGAACTACAATAGCAAGTGTGCTGTTAGCTGAAGGAGAAAGCAACCTTTGATGAATAAGAGGGCAAATAAATTTCACCTTAAGGAAAAGAAGAAAATTATTTCCCCCACAAATGAAAAGTGTGGAGGGAGACAAATATGCCTGTGTTAAAATGAGACTTCATTTAGTTTGTAAAATATGACCTTTGTTACACCAGAATCCCAACTGAGCTGTAAGTTGAGGCAAGTTTCATTTCTAGACAGGCTAAATCTTGAGCTTCAAGGATTGGATCTACGCACTACTGCAAAGGAAAAAAAAGGTGCTTGGAAGAGGAAATGAATTTAAAAAAATCCTGTGTCAGATAATGTCTCTGCAAAATCTTATTGGTTAATCCGTTAATCCAAGAATGGATGAGATCCATCAATCTTACACATTGCTGCAACTTCGGTAAAACAGAAAAATAGTGAACAGACAGGGCCACCCAACTGCTGATTCGCCACTGCTGACCAACCATTCTCAACATATAGTCCTCAATGGAATCAGAGCTACATATAGAGGGAAGTAGCCAGGGGGGGTACCCTAAGGTACTCTTTTAGACTCAGTACTATTCAACATTGTCATATGTGATTTGAATGAGGGAATAGATGGGGAACTCATCAAATTTTCAAATGACATTAAACTGGGGGAATAGCCAACACTTTGAACAATAGGCTTAAAATTGAGAAGAATGTTGACAGACTTGAACATTGGGCCCTATCCAACAAAATGCAATTCAGTAGAGAGAAAAGTAAAGTTCTACATTTAGAGAAGAAAAACCTGGCACAGAGATGCACAATAGAATAGGTTATATCTAGCCCAACAGCAGTAACTGTGAGAGGAATCTAAGGGAAGACATAATGGTATGTTCCAATATTTGATGGGCTGCCACAAAGAAGAGGGAGTCAACCTATTCTCCAAAGCATCTGAGGGCAGGACAAGAAGGAACAGATGAATGAATGAATGAATGAATGAATGAATGAATGAATGAATGAATGAATTCTTTATTGGCCAAGTATGGTTGGACACACAAGGAATTTGTCTCGGTGCAAATACTCTCAGTGTACATAAAAAGAAAAGATACATTCGTCAAGAGTCATAAGGTACAACCTTTAATGATAGTCATAGGGTACAAATAAGCAATCAAATCATACTAGGAAACAGTCAATTTAAATTGTAAGGATACAAGAAGGAACAGATGGAAACTACTCAAGGAGAGAGAAGCAACCTACAACCAAGGAGAAATTGCCTGACAATTAGAACCATTAATCATTGGAACTGCTTGCCTCTAGATGTTGTCAATGCTCCAATACTGGAAGTTTTTAAAAAGATGTTGGATAATCATTTGTCTGAAATGGTGTAGGGTTTCCTGCCTAAATGGGGATTGGACTAGAAGACCTTCAAGGTCCCTTCCAACTCTGTTATTCTATTCTATTCTGTTCTGTTCTGTTCTGTTCTGTTCTGTTCTATTGTATTGTGCTCTGTGTTCTGTTCTGTTCTACTCTAGTCTCTTCCAGTGTAGTCTAGTCTAAACTGACAACCTATAGTGGTAGAATTGGGGATCCATGAGAGATGATTTCCCCCCTACATTGAAATGTTGTTTTCTTACTATATATCTCATTTCTCATTGTCACTTACTTCATTGTTTCCCTTATTTTGCTGAAATTTTCACAAATGTCAAGATATGAGATTTAAATAAAAGAGGGGAAAAGTACATAGACAAGATAGTGGAGATAACAAGAAAAAGTGAATAAATCCTAAAACAGTGTAAAGTGAGGTTAAGCAAGAGAAGGGAGGATTACTTGGCCAGAAGGGAAGGAGATGAGAATTACCTGCCAGGGCTTTACAGAGAGGTGAAGGTGTGGTTTCTTTCTTCCTCTCTTCAATGCCCATTGTGATTCCAACCTATGTAGTGCATGTGCCACAGAATAGGCAGCATTGTAGATGCTGTAGCTGAAACTGGGAGAGGCTGGAACCCAGGAATCCCAGTAATTTTGATTAGTGTAAGGAGAGAGATGACTTGCTGTCAGGGTTCCGACAGATGCCCTAATTAAACTATGAGCCTCGTGCCAAGTTTCAAAAGAAATCCAGTTATTTATTAGGAGCAACCTGCTGGCACATACGCAAATGAAGTCAACTCTGCCTGACATAATTTATAGCCCACCTATAGCCCTGTCTCCCCCTCCCCCCAGGGTGTGTCATATACTTGCAAACCAGAAAGGAAGATTTGAAGAGTTACCTGCCAGGGCTTCACAGAGAGGTGAAGGTGTAGCTTCTTTCTGCCCCTCTTCAATGCCCATTGTGATTCCAACATATACACAGTGTGTAATGCATGTGCAACAGAATAGGCGGCGTTGTAGATGCTGTAGCTGAAACCGGTCATCTTTCCATCAAAGAGGGAGATTGGGAGGGTGTCCAGGTTCTCTTCTCCTGTGCAAACCCTTTGGCCATCAGGTGAGGAGACACCTGCCTTTAATACCTGACAGTCAAATACAACTTCCCACCAGCCTGGAAGAAAGACATCTCCATGGGGTTCATGTGGATTCAGAGCCCAGAGATAATCTTTGAATCCTGGCACTGGGTTTGTGGGAACCGTGAAGGACAAAGCGCCATGGATGGATTTTAATTTCACCCAATCGTAGTGATAGCCAATAGCTGAAAATTCCCATTGGGTGGTCAGGATCCAGACCTTTCCAGTAGTAGCGTGGTTGTCTTCTTCATAAATGTAGAGGGCTGCTATAAGGTTTTGCAGCGTATTTGAATCCCCCGAGACAATCACAACTTGAGCATCATTGTTCAAAATGGTCCATAGCACATCAACTTGATTATTGTGCAATTCATTGAACAACGAGATTTGGTTAAGGATCTGTTTTGCAAATTGCACACAAATGTCATTCTGGGCGAGGGTGGCATTAAAAATCCGGATGAAGTGGTCACTGCTCTCTGACCTCTGAACAACCACCCCAATCCAGTTCCACTGGAAATACAGAAGGAGCCGGACAATGGCTGCATTCTGTATGTGATATTGGGGATCGATCTGGTAGAAGGTGGGGAACTGAGTCTTATCCCTCAAAACTGGGTCAGAGAAGCGATAACCTAGCTGAAAGGAGGATGGAGATGGAGGAAAAGGAAGAGGTTAAGCAAGGAAAATGGTACCTGCATTTTCTGTTACTAACCTCAGACTATCCAAACTAGCTGGGTATCCAATCTAGATACCAACCCCCACAACCTTGTATCTTCATGAGATGTTTTCTACTGGTCACAGAATTGGCTCTACAAGTTGTTGGCAGTAATTACACAAAGTAGAGCTTACAGCAGAGGTGTCAAACTCAAGACGCAGGGGATGAATCCGGCCCACGAGGTACTTAGATCTGGTAAGCTGGACCTCCCTAGAAACAGCAAAGGAGTAGACCACGGTGCCTTTGCCAGCAAAAATGGAGCTCACGAGGGCCATGGGCAGACCTCCCATACTCCATTTTTTCTGGCAGATGGTTGCAGAAAGCCATCACAGATGAAAACACAGCTCGTTAGTGCTGCAGTCAGATGTCCCAAGCTCCGTTTTCACTGGCAGAGGGTTGAAGGAAACGGTTGAGGCCAAAACCGTAGCTTGGGGGCCTGTTTTCACTGGCAAACTGCTCAGGCCACCACAGGTGCCCCTGACACAGGTGAAGTTGAGCTGGCCACACTGACCCTTGACACGCCCACCCCAACCCCCCAAGTTCAAACACAACCCTGATGTGGCCTTCAAGGAAATCATGATTGACACCCCTGGCTTACAGTATACCCCTATTCATCATGTTGCATGTCCACAGACCTGAGAAATCTTGAAATTGCCTAACACGGTTGCCATCTGGTATGAGATTCTGGAGTTGAGACCCCCCAAAATAGAGAGAAGGTTGTCTTGTGTGTCACACTTAAAGTTAGGGAACAATTTTCCCCGGCTGGAGAGCAGAGACAGGCTGACATCTTGGGCCATGCTTGCATACTGGTTCTCTTCATAGATGCGGAAGCCCAGGGTGATGTTGGGGAGAAGTTGTGCGTCTTTGTTGATCTCTTGAATGGCAAATGCCAAAGCCAGGACATGTTGGTAGTTCTTGGGAATGGGTCTTTGTTGCAAGTGTTGGAGGACAAAAATTAGAAAGGAGCAGGAGGGAGATTTTGTTAAGAAAGCATTATCAGGATTCTAAGAGTTAATCATAAAACAGATCAATATAATTTCTTTTACTGCTATCAGAAGACAGGATTGCTGTCAATCAGTTGAACCTGTTATTATTGTCAACAGTGTATGACAAAGCCTCCTCTCTTTTTCTCCACAGGATATTTCTCTGAGTTAATACACAAGTTATAATTTACAACATGAGCTCTGATCAAGTCACTATGAACTTTTCCAGAAGGACCTTTTCAGTCCAGTTAAGGAAATCTGGATGATCATCTTGATAAAACTACACATGTTATTATATCCAGTCATGGAGATCTTAAATGCTGACATTTTCTGCCCCACCTTCCCAAGCACTTTTTCCCAATCTGGCACCCGATCATGTTCCCAGGTGTTAGGTGGATTTTAGGTGGCTTTATATAATCCAATAAATTATGGATAGGGTTAGGGAAAGAAATATGTCTGTGGTGAAATGAGACTCAATGCCATATATAAATTATGATCTGATGTTACACCAGAATCCTAAGTGAAGTGGAAGTTGAGCAGGGGTGGGATCTGACAAGGTTAACTACCGGTTCAATGATTTACGAGGTTCGGTGATTTACGATGTGCTTCCCTGCATGTTGCTTGCGCGCCTGTAAATCATCATCAGCTTGGTGCCTGGACAGCTGAGTAGCACTGCGTGCTAAGAAAGAGCCTTTGAAAAAACACTGTTTTCCTGCTTTTTTAACTGCAGCTGTGCCTCACAGGGCAGCTGAAGTTGAAAAAGCAGGAAATAAAGGTCAGGTAAGAGCCCAGGTGGGTGGGTGGGCAAAAAAATCAGCAGACATAGAACCGGTTCTATGTCTGCTGCTCTTCAGAGCTACCGGTTCTACAGAGGTGGACAGAACTGGTAGAAACCCACCCATTTCTGGAGTGACTAGATCTGCAATTTCAAGGATTGGACCTACATACTACTGCGAAGGGGAGAAAAGGTGCTTGGAAAAGTAAATGAATAGGAAAACTCCAGTGCCACATGCGTTCTCTGTAAAATCTTATTGGTTAAGCAGTTCATCCAAGTAATGAATGAGATCCATCAATATTGCATGTTGCTGCTTGGAAGTTTCTCTAAGTTTTCTCATTTCTTCATTGTTTCCCTTATCACCTTTTTCTGGCTAGAAGTGATTAAGGTTGACTCAGCCTTCCATCCTTTGAGGTGGGTAAAATGAGGACCCAAATTGTTGGTGGCAAGAGGCTGATTCTGTAAACTGCTTAGAGAGGGCTGTAAAGCACTGTGCAGCGGAATATAAGTCTAAGTGCTATTGCTATTACTATTGCTATTAAACTGATATATCTGGATGCCCCCTCAGTTATAAAAAAAGCCCTTTCAATGTGTGAGAATGTGGAACTGTTTCTGTTGGGGAATCTCAAAGAAGCTTGCTCCAGTGACCTAGAAGTGCCCAGGATCAACCAGATATCTGTGGGAAGCCAGACTTGGTGGGACAAAAGACAGACCTTCTCTACATGAAATATAATCCAAGCATGAAGGATGGTGTTACAAATCATCAGAATAATGAGATGGGAAAAATGAATTCAGGCCAGCTGTAAGATAGAAGACTCTAGTGTTATTTCTCCCCAAGTTCAATCCAAACTGGCTTCTCTACAATGTGTGTTCAGGAACACAGAGAAAAGGTTGACCCCCCTTGTGTGACAAGCTATTCTTCACCACTGAAGAGTCTTGGGGCTTCAGAAGAGGATTAGGGGGAGATTGAGTCATCAAATAGAATCAATGTGTCCTAATTAGGAAAATTCTAAATCAGCATAGACTAGATGGGATTTAAATCTGCCACATCTTCAAGACTGCCTTTGTGTGTTGCACTGAGAAAAAAGACAATAAAGGAGACACTTACAGAGAAAAGGCATCCCAGTTAGCAGGAGGCTCCTGTAAAGGAAGCATAGGGACTAAAATAATGGAGAGAGGCAGGTTTCCACCAATAATGAGGTCTCCAGGTCTGTAATAGTCTTTTTGCACTAGGAAAGGTCTCCTCCAGAAGCAGTTTGGCCTCAGGTCCATCTGGTCGGCTGCAGGCAAAGTCCATAGCAACATGAAAAGCCAACTCATTGTCCACAGTAAGAGACTGTCTTCCTAGAGCAAGTCAGCAAAGAATGATATAGAGAATGTGATGTTCTGATGACTTCAGAGGGCTCAAGTAGGGTTTTAAGTCTTTAAGATAAGCATTCAACTCACTCCAATTCCAAAGGGACTCAGCCATATTATTCAGAGCATGCTAAGTAAACATGTTTTGACTGGACATGTGCTTCTTTATGCTTGGTGTGGGGGGAGAGGTTAATCTCTGGGACTCTACTGAGATGAAGTAAGAATTGCTAGTGTTTGATGAATCCCAGGAGAGATTAATGTCCACCTTACCCCATAACTTTGGAGTCTGTGACATTTTAGCAAGAGGGAACCCACAATTGTGTCTCTTGTTCTGTAAATTGAGCAACTGTGATTGGAGAGTGGTGCAGCTTTAGAATTGGAGGAGAACCTCTGGGGTTGCCTAGTGCAGGGTCACCAACCTTTTGGTCCTCAGGGACCACCAAACTCATCATTTTAAATTCTGCAGGCCATTAATATGAATTTTGACTGATGGTGGCTTGCTGACATTGGTGGGAAAGTTGGTCCCATATTCCAGAGTTGCAGTAGTCACAGGACTGGCCCTTTGGTCATGCCGGAGTAGCTGCTCCTCCACCTGAGTGCCCGGCCTGCCATGGACTGAAGGAGTGGATTTCCCTCCCTCGCTGTTGGTCTTACCTTCCAGTTCCAGCTAGAGTGGCTCTACTCAATATAAGGATTGCGCTCAGCTGAAGGGTGGGGCCAGCGGGTGGGTGGGCCATGTGGCGGCACAGCCTTGTGTTCCTGCACAGTCTGGATTAATTGCTTTGGGGTGGGGGACATTTCCCTGTGGACCATCAAAATTTTCTTGTGGACCACCAGTGGTCCCTGGCCCACCAGTTGGAGATCACTGGCCTAGTCCAATCCCCTTATGGTAGGGCACACATGGAGCCATCTCTTTAAAATCTCCAAGATCTCTTTGGAATTGAATGTTTCCGTTGCCACTATCAAACTCTTTCCAGATTAAGAAACTCACTGGGACTTCTTGAGCAACTCACCATGGTTTTTATCCTAGTGGAGTTTTCCTAATTGGCCAATGTGTTTCAACTATGGACAGGGGCAGGCTTCAAAAAATTTAGCAACCGGTTCTCTGCCCAGTTGCTGGGTGGGTGTGGCCTAGTTGACCTCTTGCACCACAACAGTGGGGCATTTTCACCCTCCCCAAGCTCTGGAGGCTTTCCTTGAGCCTCCAGGAGGGTGAAAATGGCCCCCGCAGCTTTGGAGGCCCTCTGGAGGCTGGAAATTGGCCCATTTCTGGACTTCCAGAGCCTCTGCATGGCCCCTGCACTTACCTGGGATTTAAAATGGGTAGCGTGGAGACTCCTGGGTGGGGCCAGCCAGTCATTGCAACTACTAGTTCAGTAAACTAGATGTGAAATCCAGTTTGCCTGAACTGGTGCGAACCAATAGCAGCCCACCCCTGATTATAGAATACCTAGATAGTTTTTAATAATCACAAGCTTTCTTCTTTTGTTGATGACTTATATGCATTCTCCTCAATCACCTTATCTCTTGAGTGTGTCATTAACATCTCAAACAAGTATTTCAATATCAATCACTGTCAGGGCTCCAGCAGTTACCCCCATTTAAATCATGAGTCTCTAGTCAACTTCCAGAACTTAAAGAAGATTTATTAGGAGTAAGCATGCTGGTGCTGCCTGAGTGTAGCCAACTCTGAGACACATCATTCATTGTCACCCTTGAGCCTGGTTTCCCCCCACCCTCTGGGTGTATCATAATTCATATTCTCCAATGGGACACATCCATAGCCAAGAGTCATCAATCATGCTCTGCAGTTAGAATTTTGTATGGCAGAAATTTCAGTCACTTAGAAACTATCTTTGAAAACATTTATGGAATGCAAGCTGCCCACTGCTCCCCCTCCCTTTCTGTTGGCAACTCTAAAAGATCATAGGAATATTTTATGAGTTGACTATCATTCTGACTGATGGAGGATTTCCTGAGGATAGAATAAGACAGAATAATTCTCTCAGGTGCACCATTCTGCTCTACACAATTCTACAGTTCTCATCCTTTGCGATTTAAACCAGCAGGGGTTACCTTTCTTTTAGTGAAAAGCATAATGCCCAATCATCACCCTATGAGACAAATCCTGCATTCCCAGTGTCCCAAAGAAAGGATAGATGCCCCATTGTACATCCTTCTCCTCCTAATCATCCATATGGTCTTCATGCCATCAAGCAGGGTATCCAGCTGGACCACCTAGAAAGGTTCAAGTTTGGAGGCCTGGCTGTGCTCTGGTTCCACTCAAGAACAGTTTCAGTCTGTGTTATTGGAAAATGGGAAGTCAGCCCAAGAGGATCTGCTATGTGAGGTGCTTCAGGTCATTCTTTTCTCTATCCCTAAGCATTCTTGTAAGTTTGTAAATTCAGGAAACACCTAAGATTATCACACAACATGGTCTTCCTTCCTCTCTGCCCAAGATCGAACAAATTTTTAGAATAGAATAGAATAGAATAGAATGGAATGGAATGGAATGGAATAGAATAGAATAGAATAGAACAGAACAGAACAGAACAGAACAGAACAGAACAGAACAGAACAGAACAGAATAGAATAGAATAGAATTCTTTATTGGCCAAATGTGATTGGACACATAAGGAATTTGTCTTGGTGCAAATGCTCTCAGTGTACATAAAAGAAAAGATACATTCGTCAAGAATCATCAGGTCCAACACTTAATGATAGTTATAGGGTGCAAATAAGCAAACAAATCATATTAGGAAACAGTCAATATAGATCATAAGGATACAAGCAACAAAGTTACAGTCATACAGTCACAAGAGGAAGGGTATGGGTGAGAAGGAGTGGTGAGAAGATGAATAGTAATAGTAGTGCAGACTTTGTAAATAGTTGGAAGTGTTGAGGGAATTATTTGTTTAGCAGAGTGATGGCGTTGGGGAAAAACTGTCCTTGTGTCTAGTTGTTCTGGTGTGCAGTGCCTATAGTGTTGTTTTGAGGGTAGGTGTTGAAACAGTTTATGTCTGGGATGTGAGGGGTCTGTAAATATTTTCACAGCCCTCTTTTTGACTTGTGCAGTATACAGGTCCTCAATGGAAGGCAGGCCAGTAATAATTATTTGTAACTGTTCCATTTATTATCACCCCATCAATCCATCCCCATAATAAGCTGAGAGCATAAAAAATAGATATTGAGAAGAGCCCTCAATATCCACTTCGCATGGCCTTGTTTATTAATGAAGCATGTTTATCTAGTCATAATGAAGAGAACACTCTGTACAGTTTAAAGTTTTGAATTCAAGATATACAATGATCAATACTTGAATGAAAAAAAATAAGTAGAGGATTCTTCAATGCCTCAAGACTCCACGTGTACACATATGATTTCAAAATGATGGTCTCTTTATTATTTCTGTCTGAATTTTCTTTGCCGCAGTAACGCAATTTGACACTTTTTTTTTTTCAAATTTTCTTCATTAAAACAATTTGACCAACCCGGGCTGTGACCCTTTGGGGAGGGTTGCTTTTAATCATTTTATAAATGTTTGGACTTATAATTTAATTTAATTGTTTTTTAATGTATTTATTGTCTCTTGTTTTAGTTGTAAGCCGCCCCGAGTCTTCGGAGATGGGGCGGCATATAAGTTCAAATAATAAATAAATAAATAAATAAAACTCCTACAGGAAGTCAATATTCATTTTTTCCAAAATCAACCTGCATTACCAAATTGGGAGATAGCCTCACTGGGAACAAATGGCTTTCCTGAAAAGTAAAAGAGTTAGTGACTCTTGCAGGCTCTTTATTAAATTTTTATGTTGCCCTACCCAAGGTGACTCTGGGCGGCTGACAAATGTATTGTGATCAGTCACTTCTGTCAGGCTTGAAGGCTATATTTACTCAGAAGCTCCGAGGCTGCCATATTTAGTGCCTGGGAAATTGGGAGGGGGATTTCATAGAGTGGTAGATTAGACTCAACAGCATTCTTTCTTAAAAGCCAAGGACAAGTACCCTGCACCTGAACGGAAGTGTTTGAAGAAAGGTCTCCAGTTGGGACAACATTTGATTGGACCATATGATGGACTGGTGGGTGCAGGGGAGGGATTTTGATTTTCTCTTTTGGGAAGGGAAACCCCGGAGCTCTCAGATGTGTTTTTCCCCCAAATGTGTCAATATGACTTATCTAATAAGTTCTTACTTGGATAAACTTTGTTTCTGAGTGCTGAATGAGATGGGGAGTTTTGCTGGAACACTGACAACATTGGTTGAACATCAGTTGTGAAATGGACAAGACAAATCAGCCTCAAGTCTCTACATAGCCACAAATGGACTAAGTCCAATCCCTCATGAATTCCATTGACTCTTATCTAATATTGGGTTTGGATCAGAGTCTCCCTCCAACCAACACTGAATGGAGCCACCTTCAGATGAAGGAGAGAACCAGCCATCCTCTTTTACTCCAGTTTCTAATTTCATCCCCTTCCATGTGGTTACAAATAAACTAGTTATTCCATCCAAGCATTGGTATGACTGCTCACAGTTAAAAGGGTATAACTGATTCTCATGTGCCACCAAACCCTCATACTAGCTGACCAACTATGGCCCAGGCCAAACTCCATCTTGTATGCAGAGGGTCAGTTTCATGGAGATCAAATACACGTTCACCATGACTCTATCTGCTCTGTGCATTTTAAAAAAACACAAACATGTTTTTTTCCCATTCTGGTGTATGAGAAGCTGTTTCTAAAGAGTTGCTTTCCTTGTAATTATCAGCAGAGCCATAATTCTTATTGTATCCCCTGTGAATTTCTAGACACAAAATCTTCCAGAATAAACCCTGCTTTAAAAAAAGTATCTCTGAGATATTCAGAAGAGGTCAGAGCATGTCACCTTAGCCAGTCTTATAAACAAGTAACTCCTGGGTTTGAAGAAACTCACATGTCTTTGTTTTCTCTATGGTCACAGCCCAAACACAGGTAAGAGGAACCATTGTTGTTATAAATTTGTCGTGGGGACATCCAGGTGGCACAGGTAGTGTCAGCTGTGCTAAAGTTCCAGTGAGATTTCAGGAGCAACCTTCAAATCAGTATCTGCGTAAACCTTGATTTCTGTTCTAGGAGGGAAGGTGATAAGAATGACTAAGGAAGGAGTCATGCTATTTCTAACGCTGACATTTTTCTGGCTCCTGGCTCCAACTCCACCAAGAGGCTACAAACCATATGTGTGATCAGGCGTCGTATCAAATTAGATGAAAGCTACTATAGGCCTGGTGATCTCATTATTGGTGGGAATTTGCCTTTGGGAACCATTTTAACACGTCTTGTCGCAGACTTTAGTACACTGAATCTTCTTGTAAATACTGCGTAAGTTTCAGCTGGAGGAGAAACATGCAGATAAGTGTTCTCTTTTGTTTTAAATTCTGGGATTCCTTTTAGAAATGCTTCTAGTACAATGTGACCAGACGTCCCGCTTCTGGCGGGACAGCCCCGATTTCTGACCATTTGTCCCGCACCCCGCGGCGTTCGTCCCACATCCCGCGGCCCAACCCTAACAACTAGACCGCTTGCATGGTGAGGAAAATCCCACCTTCTGTGCCTTAGATTGGCTCAAGAAAGCTACTGGGAGGAACAACATCCTCACCCAGTGGCTATTGGTCGCACAGGCTGCCGTTCGCGGCCTCTCCGCATCTCCCCTGCAAGGAAGGTTGGAAAGTTGGGCGGGTTGCAACCCTCGGTGAGTTCGGGCTAGCGGGAGCCACTTCGCAGGGGCAGGAACGAAGCGGCTGCGGAGCCCTTGGGTTGAGATCTCGGTGGAGGCAACAAGCCAAGCTAAATACTATGGAAATAACAAAAGGAGGACAACAAGGCAACGGTGGTGAACTCCTCTCTGCTTACCGATTCAGAAGGAGGGG
>SOZL01000251.1:2397-28004 GCA_009733165.1 Naja naja | reverse complement strand
TTCGATACGACGCCGATCACACATATGGTTTGTAGCCTCTTCGGTGGAGCGTTAGAAATCATGACTCCTTCCTTAGTCATTCTTATCACCTTCCCTCCTAGAACAAAATCAAGGTTTACGCAGATACTGATTTGAAGGTTGCTCCTGAAATCTCACTGGAACTTTAGACAGCTGACCTATACTGTGCCACCTGGATGTCCCGACAAATTTATAACAACAATGGTTCCTCTTACCTGTGTTTGGGCTGTGACCATAGAGAAACAAAGACATGTGAGTTCTTCAAACCAGGAGTTACTTGTTTATAAGACTGGCTAAGGTGACATGCTCTGACCTCTTCTGAATATCTCAGAGATACTTTTTTTAAAGCAGGGTTTATTCTGGAAGATTTTGTGTCTAGAAATTCACAGGGGATACAATAAGAATTATGGCTCTGCTGATAATTACAAGGAAAGCAACTCTTTAGAAACAGCTTCTCATACACCAGAATGGGAAAAAAACATGTTTGTGTTTTTAAAATGCACAGAGCAGATAGAGTCATGGTGAACGTGTATTTGATCTCCATGAAACTGACCCTCTGCAATACGATGGAGTTTGGCCTGGGCCATAGTTGGTCAGCTAGTATGAGGGTTTGGTGGCACATGAGAATCAGTTATACCCTTTTAACTGTGAGCAGTCATACCAATGCTTGGATGGAATAACTAGTTTATTTGTAACCACATGGAAGTGATGAAATTAGAAACTGGAGTAAAAGAGGATGGCTGCATACTGTTATGTGGTTCTCTCCTTCATCTGAAGGTGGCTCCATTCAGTGTTGCATACTGATGTGGTTCTCCTTCATCTGAAGGTGGCTCCATTCAGTGTTGGTTGGACTCTGATCCAAACCCAATATTAGATAAGAGTCAATGGAATTCAGGGATTGGACTTAGTCCATTTGTGGCTATGTAGAGACTTGAGGCTGATTTGTCTTGTCCATTTCACAACTGATGTTCAACCAATGTTGTCAGTGTTCCAGCAAAACTCCCCATCTCATTCAGCACTCAGAAACAAAGTTTATCCAAGTAAGAACTTATTAGATAAGTCATATTGACACATTTGGGGAAAACACATCTGAGAGTTCCGGGGTTTCCCTTCCCAAAGAGAAAATCAAAATCCCTCCCTGCACCCACCAGTCCATCATATGGTCCAATCAAATGTTGTCCCAACTGGACACCTTTCTTCAAACACTTCCATTCAGGTGCAGGGTACTTGTCCTTGGCTTTTAAGAAAGAATGCTGTTGAGATGATCACAATACTAGCCCAGAGTCACCTTGTGTAGGGCAACATAAAAATTTAATAAAGAGTCTGCAAGAGTCACTAACTCTTTTACTTTTCAGGAAAGTCATTTGTTCCCAGTGAGCCTATCTCCCCAATTTGGTAATACAGGTTGATTTTGAAAAAAAATGAATATTGACTTCCTGTAGGAGTTTTGTTTTAATGAAGAAAATTTGAAAAAAAGTGTCAAATTGCGTTACTGCGGCAAAGAAAATTCAGACAGAAATAATAAAGAGACCATCATTTTGAAATCATATGTGTACACATGGAGTCTTGGGGCATTGAAGAATTCTCTACTTATTTTTTTCATTCAAGTATTGATCATTGTATATCTTGAATTCAAAACTTTAAACTGTACAGAGTGTTCTCTTCATTATGACTAGATAAACATGCTTTGTTAATAAACAAGGCCATGCGAAGTGGATATTGAGGGCTCTTCTCAATATCTATTTTTTATGCTCTCAGCTTATTATGGGGATGGATTGATGGGGTGATAATAAATGGAACAGTTACAAATAATTATTACTGGCCTGCCTTC
Organism: Naja naja; assembly: GCA_009733165.1. Lineage (NCBI taxonomy): Eukaryota > Metazoa > Chordata > Lepidosauria > Squamata > Elapidae > Naja > Naja naja. The sequence goes on along the minus strand of SOZL01000251.1, from coordinate 26,155 downwards.
CATTGAGGACCTGTATACTGCACAAGTCAAAAAGAGGGCTGTGAAAATATTTACAGACCCCTCACATCCCAGACATAAACTGTTTCAACACCTACCCTCAAAACAACACTATAGGCACTGCACAGCAGAACAACTAGACACAAGGACAGTTTTTTTCCCCAACGCCATCACTCTGCTAAACAAATAATTCCCTCAACACTTCCAACTATTTACAAAGTCTGCACTACTATTACTATTCATCTTCTCACCACTCCTTCTCACCCATACCCTTCCTCTTGTGACTGTATGACTGTAACTTTGTTGCTTGTATCCTTATGATCTATATTGACTGTTTCCTAATATGATTTGTTTGCTTATTTGCACCCTATAACTATCATTAAGTGTTGGACCTGATGATTCTTGACGAATGTATCTTTTCTTTTATGTACACTGAGAGCATTTGCACCAAGACAAATTCCTTATGTGTCCAATCACATTTGGCCAATAAAGAATTCTATTCTATTCTATTCTATTCTGTTCTGTTCTGTTCTGTTCTGTTCTGTTCTGTTCTATTCTATTCTATTCTATTCTATTCTATTCCATTCCATTCCATTCCATTCCATTCCATTCCATTCTATTCTATTCTAAAAATTTGTTCGATCTTGGGCAGAGAGGAAGGAAGACCATGTTGTGTGATAATCTTAGGTGTTTCCTGAATTTACAAACTTACAAGAATGCTTAGGGATAGAGAAAAGAATGACCTGTAGCACCTCACATAGCAGATCCTCTTGGGCTGACTTCCCATTTTCCAATAACACAGACTGAAACTGTTCTTGAGTGGAACCAGAGCACAGCCAGGCCTCCAAACTTGAACCTTTCTAGGTGGTCCAGCTGGATACCCTGCTTGATGGCATGAAGACCATATGGATGATTAGGAGGAGAAGGATGTACAATGGGGCATCTATCCTTTCTTTGGGACACTGGGAATGCAGGATTTGTCTCATAGGGTGATGATTGGGCATTATGCTTTTCACTAAAAGAAAGGTAACCCCTGCTGGTTCAAATCGCAAAGGATGAGAACTGTAGAATTGTGTAGAGCAGAATGGTGCACCTGAGAGAATTATTCTGTCTTATTCTATCCTCAGGAAATCCTCCATCAGTCAGAATGATAGTCAACTCATAAAATATTCCTATGATCTTTTTAGAGTTGCCAACAGAAAGGGAGGGGGGAGCAGTGGGCAGCTTGCATTCCATAAATGTTTTCAAAGATAGTTTCTAAGTGACTGAAATTTCTGCCATACAAAATTCTAACTGCAGAGCATGATTGGTGACTCTTGGCTATGGATGTGTCCCATTGGAGAATATGAATTATGATACACCCAGAGGGTGGGGGGAAACCAGGCTCAAGGGTGACAATGAATGATGTGTCTCAGAGTTGGCTACACTCAGGCAGCACCAGCATGCTTACTCCTAATGAATCTTCTTTAAGTTCTGGAAGTTGACTAGAGACTCATGATTTAAATGGGGGTAACTGCTGGAGCCCTGACAGTGATTGATATTGAAATACTTGTTTGAGATGTTAATGACACACTCAAGAGATAAGGTGATTGAGGAGAATGCATATAAGTCATCAACAAAAGAAGAAAGCTTGTGATTATTAAAAACCATCTAGGTATTCTATAATCAGGGGTGGGCTGCTATTGGTTCGCACCAGTTCAGGCAAACTGGATTTCACATCTAGTTTACTGAACTAGTAGTTGCAATGACTGGCTGGCCCCACCCAGGAGTCTCCACGCTACCCATTTTAGATCCCAGGTAAGTGCAGGGGCCATGCAGAGGCTCTGGAAGTCCAGAAATGGGCCACTTTCCAGCCTCCAGAGGGCCTCCAAAGCTGCGGGGGCCATTTTCACCCTACTGGAGGCTCAAGGGAAGGCTCCAGAGCTTGGGGAGGGTGAAAATGCTCCCCCTAGGAGCATTTTCCAACTAGGCCACACCCACCCAGCAACTGGGCAGAGAACCAGTTGCTAAATTTTTTTTGGGAAGCCCGCCCCCTGTCCGTAGTTGAAACACATTGGCCAGTTAGGAAAACTCCACTAGGATAAAAACCATGTTGAGTTGCTCAAGAAGTCCCAGTGAGTTTCTTAATCTGGAAAGAGTTTGATAGTGGCAATGGAAACATTCAATTCCAAAGAGATCTTGGAGATTTTAAAGAGATGGCTCCATGTGTGCCCTACCATAAGGGGATTGGACTAGGCCAGTGATCTCCAACTGGTGGGCCAGGGACCACTGGTGGTCCACCAGAAAATTTTGATGGTCCACAGGGAAATGTCCCCCACCCCAAAGCAATTAATCCAGACTGTGCAGGAACACAAGGCTGTGCCGCCCACGTGGCCCACCCACCCGCCGGCCGCCACCTGTCAGCTGAGCGCAGTCCTCACATTGAGTAGAGCCACTCCAGCTGGAACTGGAAGGTAAGACCAATGGCGAGGGAGGGATATCCGCTCCTTCAGTCCATGGCAGGCTGGGCACTCAGGTGGAGGAGCAGCTACTCCAGCATGACCAAAGGACCAGTCCTGTGACTACTGCAACTCTGGGAATATGGGACCAACTTTCCCACCAATGTCAGCAAGCCACCATCAGTCAAAATTCATATTAATGGTCTGCAGAATTTAAAATTATGAGTTTGGTGGTCCCTGAGGACCAAAAGGTTGGCGACCCTGCACTAGGCAACCCCAGAGGTTCTCCTCCAATTCTAAAGCTGCACCACTCTCCAATCACAGTTGCTCAATTTACAGAACAAGAGACACAATTGTGGGTTCCCTCTTGCTAAAATGTCACAGACTCCAAAGTTATGGGGGTAAGGTGGACATTAATCTCTCCTGGGATTCATCAAACACTAGCAATTCTTACTTCATCTCAGTAGAGTCCCAGAGATTAACCTCCCCCACACCAAGCATAAAGAAGCACATGTCCAGTCAAAACATGTTTACTTAGCATGCTCTGAATAATATGGCTGAGTCCCTTTGGAATTGGAGTGAGTTGAATGCTTATCTTAAAGACTTAAAACCCTACTTGAGCCCTCTGAAGTCATCAGAACATCACATTCTCTATATCATTCTTTGCTGACTTGCTCTAGGAAGACAGTCTCTTACTGTGGACAATGAGTTGGCTTTTCATGTTGCTATGGACTTTGCCTGCAGCCGACCAGATGGACCTGAGGCCAAACTGCTTCTGGAGGAGACCTTTCCTAGTGCAAAAAGACTATTACAGACCTGGAGACCTCATTATTGGTGGAAACCTGCCTCTCTCCATTATTTTAGTCCCTATGCTTCCTTTACAGGAGCCTCCTGCTAACTGGGATGCCTTTTCTCTGTAAGTGTCTCCTTTATTGTCTTTTTTCTCAGTGCAACACACAAAGGCAGTCTTGAAGATGTGGCAGATTTAAATCCCATCTAGTCTATGCTGATTTAGAATTTTCCTAATTAGGACACACTGATTCTATTTGATGACTCAATCTCCCCCTAATCCTCTTCTGAAGCCCCAAGACTCTTCAGTGGTGAAGAATAGCTTGTCACACAAGGGGGGTCAACCTTTTCTCTGTGTTCCTGAACACACATTGTAGAGAAGCCAGTTTGGGTTGAACTTGGGGAGAAATAACACTAGAGTCTTCTATCTTACAGCTGGCCTGAATTCATTTTTCCCATCTCATTATTCTGATGATTTGTAACACCATCCTTCATGCTTGCATTATATTTCACGTAGAGAAGGTCTGTCTTTTGTCCCACCAAGTCTGGCTTCCCACAGATATCTGGTTGATCCTGGGCACTTCTAGGTCACTGGAGCAAGCTTCTTTGAGATTCCCCAACAGAAACAGTTCCACATTCTCACACATTGAAAGGGCTTTTTTTTTAATAACTGAGGGGGCATCCAGATATATCAGTTTAATAGCAATAGTAATAGCAATAGCACTTAAGACTTATATTCCACTGCACAGTGCTTTACAGCCCTCTCTAAGCAGTTTACAGAATCAGCCTCTTGCCACCAACAATTTGGGTCCTCATTTTACCCACCTCAAAGGATGGAAGGCTGAGTCAACCTTAATCACTTCTAGCCAGAAAAAGGTGATAAGGGAAACAATGAAGAAATGAGAAAACTTAGAGAAACTTCCAAGCAGCAACATGCAATATTGATGGATCTCATTCATTACTTGGATGAACTGCTTCACCAATAAGATTTGACAGAGTTGTCCTATTCATTTACTCTTCCAAGCACCTTTCCTCCCCTTTGCAGTAGTATGTAGGTCCAATCCTTGAAATTGCAGATCTAGTCACTCCAGAAATGGGTGGGTTGCTACCAGTTCTGTCCACCTCTGTAAAACCAGTAGCTCTGAAGAGCAGCAGACGTAGAGCCGGTTCTATGTTCTGCTGATTTTTTTCGCCCCACCCGCCCGCCTGGGCTCTGACCTGACCTTTATTTCCTGCTTTTTCAACTTCAGCTGCAGTTTTTAAAAAAGTGTTTTTTCAAAGGCTCTTTCTCAGCACGCAGTGCCACTCAGCTGTCCAGGCACCAAGCTGATGATGATTTACAGGCGCGCAAGCAACATGCAGGGAAGCACATCGTAAATCACCGAACCTCGTAAATCATTGAACCGGTAGTTAACCTTGTCGGATCCCGCCCCTGCTCAACTTCCACTTCACTTAGGATTCTGGTGTAACATCAGATCATAATTTATATATGGCATTGAGTCTCATTTCACCACAGACATATTTCTTTCCCTAACCCTATCCATAATTTATTGGATTATATAAAGCCACCTAAAATCCACCTAACACCTGGGAACATGATCGGGTGCCAGATTGGGAAAAAGTGCTTGGGAAGGTGGGGCAGAAAATGTCAGCATTTAAGATCTCCATGACTGGATATAATAACATGTGTAGTTTTATCAAGATGATCATCCAGATTTCCTTAACTGGACTGAAAAGGTCCTTCTGGAAAAGTTCATAGTGACTTGATCAGAGCTCATGTTGTAAATTATAACTTGTGTATTAACTCAGAGAAATATCCTGTGGAGAAAAAGAGAGGAGGCTTTGTCATACACTGTTGACAATAATAACAGGTTCAACTGATTGACAGCAATCCTGTCTTCTGATAGCAGTAAAAGAAATTATATTGATCTGTTTTATAATTAACTCTTAGAATCCTGATAATGCTTTCTTAACAAAATCTCCCTCCTGCTCCTTTCTAATTTTTGTCCTCCAACACTTGCAACAAAGACCCATTCCCAAGAACTACCAACATGTCCTGGCTTTGGCATTTGCCATTCAAGAGATCAACAAAGACGCACAACTTCTCCCCAACATCACCCTGGGCTTCCGCATCTGAAGAGAACCAGTATGCAAGCATGGCCCAAGATGTCAGCCTGTCTCTGCTCTCCAGCCGGGGAAAATTGTTCCCTAACTTTAAGTGTGACACACAAGACAACCTTCTCTCTATTTTGGGGGGTCTCAACTCCAGAATCTCATACCAGATGGCAACCGTGTTAGGCAATTTCAAGATTTCTCAGGTATGTGGACATGCAACATGATGAATAGGGGTATACTGTAAGCCAGGGGTGTCAATCATGATTTCCTTGAAGGCCACATCAGGGTTGTGTTTGAACTTGGGGGGTTGGGGTGGGCGTGTCAAGGGTCAGTGTGGCCAGCTCAACTTCACCTGTGTCGGGGGCACCTGTGGTGGCCTGAGCACTTTGCCAGTGAAAACAGGCTCCCAAGCTACGGTTTTGGCTGCAACCGTTTCCTTCAACCCTCTGCCAGTGAAAACGGAGCTTGAGACGTCTGACTGCAGCACTAACGAGCTGTGTTTTCATCTGTGATGGCTTCCTGCAACCATCTGCCAGAAAAAAGGGAGTCTGGGAGGTCTGCCCATGGCCCTCGTGAGCTCCATTTTTGCTGGCAAAGGCACCGTGGTCTACTCCTTTGCTGTTTCTAGGGAGGTCCAGCTTACCAGATCTAAGTACCTCGTGGGCCGGATTCATCCCCTGCGTCTTGAGTTTGACACCTCTGCTGTAAGCTCTACTTTGTGTAATTACTGCCAACAACTTGTAGAGCCAATTCTGTGACCAGTAGAAAACATCTCATGAAGATACAAGGTTGTGGGGGTTGGTATCTAGATTGGATACCCAGCTAGTTTGGATAGTCTGAGGTTAGTAACAGAAAATGCAGGTACCATTTTCCTTGCTTAACCTCTTCCTTTTCCTCCATCTCCATCCTCCTTTCAGCTAGGTTATCGCTTCTCTGACCCAGTTTTGAGGGATAAGACTCAGTTCCCCACCTTCTACCAGATCGATCCCCAATATCACATACAGAATGCAGCCATTGTCCGGCTCCTTCTGTATTTCCAGTGGAACTGGATTGGGGTGGTTGTTCAGAGGTCAGAGAGCAGTGACCACTTCATCCGGATTTTTAATGCCACCCTCGCCCAGAATGACATTTGTGTGCAATTTGCAAAACAGATCCTTAACCAAATCTCGTTGTTCAATGAATTGCACAATAATCAAGTTGATGTGCTATGGACCATTTTGAACAATGATGCTCAAGTTGTGATTGTCTCGGGGGATTCAAATACGCTGCAAAACCTTATAGCAGCCCTCTACATTTATGAAGAAGACAACCACGCTACTACTGGAAAGGTCTGGATCCTGACCACCCAATGGGAATTTTCAGCTATTGGCTATCACTACGATTGGGTGAAATTAAAATCCATCCATGGCGCTTTGTCCTTCACGGTTCCCACAAACCCAGTGCCAGGATTCAAAGATTATCTCTGGGCTCTGAATCCACATGAACCCCATGGAGATGTCTTTCTTCCAGGCTGGTGGGAAGTTGTATTTGACTGTCAGGTATTAAAGGCAGGTGTCTCCTCACCTGATGGCCAAAGGGTTTGCACAGGAGAAGAGAACCTGGACACCCTCCCAATCTCCCTCTTTGATGGAAAGATGACCGGTTTCAGCTACAGCATCTACAACGCCGCCTATTCTGTTGCACATGCATTACACACTGTGTATATGTTGGAATCACAAAGGGCATTGAAGAGGGGCAGAAAGAAGCTACACCTTCACCTCTCTGTGAAGCCCTGGCAGGTAACTCTTCAAATCTTCCTTTCTGGTTTGCAAGTATATGACACACCCTGGGGGGAGGGGGAAACAGGGCTATAGGTGGGCCATAAATTATGTCAGGCAGAGTTGACTTCATTTGCGTATGTGCCAGCAGGTTGCTCCTAATAAATAACTGGATTTCTTTTGAAACTTGGCACGAGGCTCATAGTTTAATTAGGGCATCTGTCGGAACCCTGACAGCAAGTCATCTCTCTCCTTACACTAATCAAAATTACTGGGATTCCTGGGTTCCAGCCTCTCCCGGTTTCAGCTACAGCATCTACAATGCTGCCTATTCTGTGGCACACGCACTACATAGGTTGGAATCACAATGGGCATTGAAGAGAGGAAGAAAGAAACCACACCTTCACCTCTCTGTAAAGCCCTGGCAGGTAATTCTCATCTCCTTCCCTTCTGGCCAAGTAATCCTCCCTTCTCTTGCTTAACCTCACTTTACGCTGTTTTAGGATTTATTCACTTTTTCTTGTTATCTCCACTATCTTGTCTATGTACTTTTCCCCTCTTTTATTTAAATCTCATATCTTGACATTTGTGAAAATTTCAGCAAAATAAGGGAAACAATGAAGTAAGTGACAATGAGAAATGAGATATATAGTAAGAAAACAAAATAATCACATTTCAATGTAGGGGTGAAATCATCTCTCATGGATCACCCAATTCTACCACTATAGGTTGTCAGTTTAGACTAGACTACACTGGAAGAGACTAGAGTAGAACAGAACAGAACACAGAGCACAATACAATAGAACAGAACAGAACAGAACAGAACAGAACAGAATAGAATAGAATAGAATAGAATAGAATAGAATAGAATAACAGAGTTGGAAGGGACCTTGAAGGTCTTCTAATCCAATCCCCATTTAGGCAGGAAACCCTACACCATTTCAGACAAATGATTATCCAACATCTTTTTAAAAACTTCCAGTATTGGAGCATTGACAACATCTAGAGGCAAGCAGTTCCAATGATTAATTGTCAGGCAATTTCTCCTTGGTTGTAGGTTGCTTCTCTCTCCTTGATTCGTTTCCATCTGTTCCTTCTTGTATCCTTACAATTTATATTGACTGTTTCCTAGTATGATTTGATTGCTTATTTGTACCCTATGACTATCATTAAAGGTTGTACCTTATGACTCTTGATGAATGTATCTTTTCTTTTTATGTACACTGAGCGTATTGGCACCGAGACAAATTCCTTGTGTGTCCAACCATACTTGGCCAATAAAGAATTCATTCATTCATTCATTCATTCATTCATTCATTCATTCATTCATTCACCTGTTCCTTCTTGTCCTGCCCTCAGATGCTTTGGAGAATAGGTGGACTCCCTCTTCTTTGTGGCAGCCCATCAAATATTGGAACATACCATTATGTCTTCCCTTAGATTCCTCTCACAGTTAACTGCTGTTGGGCTAGATATAACCTATTCTATTGTGCACCTCTGGGCCAGGTTTTTCTTCTCTAAATGTAGAACTTGACTTGTCTCTCTCCTGAATTGCATTTTGTTGGATAGGGCCCCATGTTCAGGTCTGTCAACATTCTTCTCAATTTTAAGCCCATTGTTCAAAGTGTTGGCTATTCCCCCAGTTTAATGTCGTTTGAACATCTGAGGAGTTCCCCATCTATTCCCTCATTCAAATCACATATGACAATGTTGAATAGTACTGAGTCTAAAAGAGGACCTTAGGGTACCCCCGGCTACTTCCCTCTATATGTAGCTCTGATGCCATTGAGGACTATATGTTGAGAATGGTTGGTCGGCAGTGGCGAATCAGCAGTTGGGTGGCCCTGTCTGTTTCACTATTTTTGCTGTTTTACCGAAGTTGCAGCAACGTGTAAGATGGATGGATCTCATCCATTCTTGGATTAACGGATTAACCAATAAGATTTTGCAGAGACATTATCTGACACAGGATTTTTTTTGTTATTCATTTCCTCTTCCAAGCACCTTTTTTTTCCTTTACAGTAGTGCGTAGATCCAATCCTTGAAGCTCAAGATTTAGCCTGTCTAGAAATGAAACTTGGCCTCAACTTACAGCTCAGTTGGGATTCTGGTGTAACAAAGGTCATATTTTACAAACTAAATGAAGTCTCATTTTAACACAGGCATATTTGTCTCCCTCCACACTTTTCATATGTGGGGGAAATAATTTTCTTCTTTTCCTTAAGGTGAAATTTATTTGCCCTCTTATTCATCAAAGGTTGCTTTCTCCTTCAGCTAACAGCACACTTGCTATTGTAGTTCTGCAGCAGTGCATAATGAACTAAAAGAAATAAACAGATTGCCTGTAAAAGGACTATTGGAGAAATTCTGGCTAACCCCATCTCTCTTTTTCCCGCATTCAGAATAATATTTCTTCCACTTATTATAATTTTAAAACTTTGTATTGACTTGCTTCCCTTTCATGCAGTGGTGGGCTGCTGCTGGTTCGGACCCATCCCATATATCTAGTTTGCTCACCCCACCCATGCAGCTGAGCTGCTTTCTGTTGCTCTCCCACTCTACTCAACACAGCTGCCGCACACAGGAAATCCCCTTGTGTTCACAGCTCTACTCATGTGCTCACATTTTTGGTGAACCGGTTGTTACAGTATGTGTAGCCCACCTCTGCTTTCATGGACTTGTGTGTTTGCTTGTTTTACAATTTCAGATCCACACCTTCTTGAAAAACAACGTCTTTAACAACACTGCTGGCGAGGAAGTCTCCTTTTCAGAAACTGGGATGAAATATGCAGGATTTGACATCCTCAACTGGATCGTCTTTGCAAATATGACGATCCTTCGACAGAAAGTCGGATGGGTTGATATGGAGGTTCCTTCAGCTGAAGGTTTCAGCATTGATCCTGATGCCATTGTGTGGGCTAATCAGGTTAGCTAATGCCATTGTGTGGGCTAAGCAAATACTGCTTCCAGGGCTAACAGAAGAGGAGAAGGGGCTGTTGAAATGAAAACTCTAATTAATTGATTAATTCTTATTGGCTTAGTGTGAATTAAACACACAAGGAGTTTGTCTTGGTGCATATGCGTATAAAAAGAAAAAACATAAAAAGAACATAAAAAGAAAAAGATACAAGAATCATCAGGTACAACACTTAATATATTCATAGGGTACAAATAGGCAATCAAATCTACTTATGAGAATGACTCCTGCCTGCATTGAACTCCAACCGCTCTGTTCGAGCGCATAGACAGGGACTCCTTGGGCTACCGTCTGCGACCCAGTGTCGCTTGGCGGTGACCCGGGGGAAGGCCTACTCTGTGGCACCTCCCACTTTGTGGAATCAGCTTCCCCTGGGGCTCCGTTTGGCCTCCGATCTCCACACCTTCCACCATGATCTAAAGACCTGGTTATTTGGACAGTCCGGGCTGTGCTGACCTTAGTTTTATATGGTTTTAGTTAAATATTTATTGTATGGTTTTAGTTGTGAGCCGCCTCGAGTCCTCTTTGGAGAGGGGGTGGCATACAAGTCAAATTAATAAATAAAATAATAAATAAATAAATCATACTAGGAAACAGTCAATATAAATCATAAGGATACAAGCAACAAGGTTACAGACATACAGTCATTAGTGGGAGGGGATGGGTGATAGGAGTGAGGAGAAGATTAATAGTGATAGTAATGCAGACTTAGTAAATAGTTTGACAGTTTTGAGGAATTATTTGTTTATCAGAGTGATGGCGTTCAGGAAAAATTGTCCTTTTTTCTAGTTGTTCTGGTGTGCAGTGCTCTATAGAGTCGTTTTGAGGGAAGGAATTGAAACAGTTTATGTCCAGGATGTGAGTGGTCTGTAGATATTTTCACAGCCCTCTGTTTGACTTGTGCAGGATTCAGGTCCTCCATGGAAGGCAGGTTGGTAGTAATCAAAATGGAGCGAGAGGGGCCACTTTTATACAGATCCTGTAGCCAAGCTGAATGTTTCTACCCTCTCAATGCTAAAATCTCTCCTTTCAGACCAAGCCTTTCTCCCGATGTGTGCAGTACTGCCTTCCAGGACAGGTCAGGAAAGTTGCAGAGGGGAGGCCCATTTGCTGCTACGAATGTATTTCTTGCCCAGAAGGGACCATTTCTAATCAAACAGGCAAGTTGCTCAAGACGTTCCTCAAAGTGGAATGAAGAGGTCTGACAAAGGCTGGATGGAGAGGTTTGGAAGAGAACCTGAGGGAGCAAATCAATTGAGCCAAATCAAGACAATGAAATTTAAAGTGCTGCCCATTGAAGGCAGCCTTCTTTGAAGGTCTTCTGCTTGGGCAGGGGGTTGGACTAGAAGACCTGCAAGGTCCTTCCTAATTCTGTTATTCTGTAGATTATTAGCAGCAATTTTTCAGGATTGTGGGAGTTGGTTTTCTATGTCTTTTAGGACAGTGGGAGTCAATCAGAACAGAGCTGGAAGGGACCTTGAAGGTTTACTAGTTCTATCCCCTGGTCAAGCAGGAGGCCCTTTACCATTTCAGATAGATAGCTGTGCAGTCTTTTCTTAAGATTGATTGATTGATTGATTGATTGATTTATAATAATAATAATTTATTAGACTTGTATGCGCCTCTCTCCCTAAGGACTCAGGGGGCTCACAATATAAAAACGCAATACAATAATTTACTTAAAAAATAATTAAACAATATAAGCCCAATAATACACTAAAACTAATTAAAATTACTTTAAAAAGAACCCCCCACCCTTGGTTCAGTCCAGGCCAGCCTGCTGAAATAGCCAGGTCTTCAGGTCCCGGAAGGAGCGGAGATCAGGGGCCAAGCAAAGACCCAAGGGGAGCTGGTTCCACAGGGTGGGTGCTCCCACAGAGAAAGCCCTACCCCTGGGTACCACCAGCCGACAATGTCTGGTCAACGGTACCCCAAGGAGGCCCTGCCTGTGGGAGCGTACAGGGCGATCAGAGTGTGATGCCGGCAGGAGATGTTCCGCAAGTACCCTGGACCCAAGCCAAGTAGGACTTTATATGCTGTCACTAATACCTTTAATTTCATTCATTCATTCATTCATTCATTTATTTGTCAAGCATGTATTAGATAACAGATAGAAGTATAAAGATGATTATGAATACATGAAATGGATATGAATAAAAAGGGAACATTTGGACAGAGATGGTAGGCATGATTGGTGCACTTGTACACGCCCCCTTACAGATATCTTAGGAATAGGGTGAGGTCCATGGTAGACAGTCTAAGGTTAAAGTGTTGTGGTTAGCCAGTAGCAGGTGCAAACAGCTGAGGAGAGCAAGGACTCAGATGAGGGGCCAGGACCATTAGGGAGTAGACTGCTGCCTTCAGAAATTGTGGGGGCTGGCAGCAGTGATGAGGAGGTTCCCAAGGAGCCTGAGCCCAGTGCACATGTGCAGGGCTGATTGCAGGAAAGATCAGCTGCAGCAGCATGGGCAACTCGGGAGTAAGGCTGCAAGGTAATGGCCCCTCCTTCAAGAAGATAAAAGCCAGCTGTGAATTGGACGTTCTTTGTAGGAAGCAAAAACATTTTGAAACTCCAGCCTTGTGGACATTGCAGTATCTTAAGTTGGTATCTGAAGACTCTTGTGTTGCAAAATATTTCTCATCTGTTATTCTTGGCAGTCTCGCAGTTTTGGCGAGGTTTGTGCTTATCAAAGTTAATTAGTTTGCAGCAGCCTTTTAACCAGGGATTTGTAAGAATCATTAAAAGGTATCTGTTCCCTTTGGTTCGTGTTTGTTTTATTGGAAAAGGGTTTGGGTCACAACATAAAGTTTTTGGGGTTTGGGGAAGAAACCACAGAGTCAGGAAGTGCATTCCAGGCACTGACCATTCTGTTGCTGAAGTCATATTTCCTGCAATTGAGTTTGGTGCGGTTTACCTTGAATTTATTTATTTATTTATTTATTTATTTATTTATTTATTTATTTATTTATTCAATTTATATCCTGCCTCTCTTCCCCCATCGGGGAACGTGTGTGTTCGTATATTGTTGTGGTTGAAGCTGAAGTAGTCATTGACAGGTAGGATATTGCAATAGATGATTTTATGTACTATGCTTAGGTCGGACCAAAAGTGGTGTAGTTCTAAGCTGTCTAAGCCTAAATTTTCAAGTCTGGTGGCATAAGGTATTCTGTTGCAAGTAGAGGAGTGGAGGACTCTTCTCGTGAAATATCTCTGGACTCTCGATTGTATTAATGTCCAATATGCAATGTGGGTTCCAGACAGATGAGCTGTAATCAAGAATTGGTCTAGCAAATGTTCTGTATGCTCTAGTTAGTAGTACAATATTACCAGAGAAAAAGCTACGCAGGTTAACAACTCTTAATGCCTTTTTGGCAATGCTGTTACAGTGGGCTCTAGCACTTAGATCATAAGAGATAAGTTGACCCCCCCTTCTTTGTGGCAGACCCTCAAATACTGGAAGACTGCTATCATGTCACCCCTAGTCCTTATTTTCTCCAGACTGGCCATACCCAATTCCTGAAACTGTTCTTCATATGTTTTAGTCTCCAGGCCTTTTAATCACCTTAGTTGCTCTTCTTTGCACTGGGATGTAATCCATCAGATCCTGGAGATTTATATTCATCAAGATCAGACAGGTGTTCTTCTACCATTTTTTTGCTTATTTTAATTTTTATTTCTAATCTGACTTTTACAGTTATGTTTTTGGTAGGTTCAGCTATAATTTCTTTTTGCATGAAGATGGATGCAACCAATGGGTTAAGCAGCTCTGCTTTCTCTCTACTGACTGTTATCTCCTTGCAAAATTCTCTCTTCAGTGTATCGACTGTTTGCTTGACTTTTTTTCTTGTTATTTATATGTCATTCCATCTTTATATGGAATTTATATGGAATGACAAGTTTTAGCCCATCTTCCTAACATAGTCATGTATTTATGACGATTTTAAAATTCTACAAACAAAGAATGATTAAGATTCTACTCTGGCAGAATGAATGAACCATTTAGACTTACAATAACTTTATTGTCACTTTGAATGTACACTAACTGGCATACATTAAAATGAAATTTCATTGCATACAGCTCTCAAAAGGTCTCCACTTCCAATATACACTACATAAAGCAGCAATCACATATGACCCTAAAGTCAAAGGAAGTTGATTCTAACAATTGGAAGAATTGTATTGCTCTTCCTCAGTTTTTTGCCTTGCAAAGTTTAGTTCCTAACAAAAGAACAATTATGAACATCTTGCTCAACGGAAAGAGATGGAAAGGTTATAAAGCTATAAAAGTTATTATAGTTTGAAGGGTTTGCACAGTAGTGTTTGGAAAGTATTCATAATGGCATTGATCGAGCTTAATCAATCTACTTAATCAACCTAATCAAACTTTATCAACCTATTCACAGGTCTCAGGGGAACTTTTATTTTATGGTATTGACTAGAGGTGGTATTCAGCAGGTTCTGACCAGTTCCGGAGAACCGGTAGTGGAAATTTTCAGTAGTTCGGAGAACTGGCAAATACCACCCCTGACTGGAGATTTTACAGTATCCTTCCCATGCCACACTCACCGAGCCACATCCACAGAACCAGTATTTAACATTTTTGAATTCCACCACTGGTATTGACTGTCTTGACCCCATGGGCCATCTTTCCCAACTCTCAGCATATAGGGTAGTTTAATGGCACAATTTATCATTCCCCTTCTAGAATTTCCACTCCTGCTGTCACATCACATTGAAAAATTCAACTATCCATCTTTTCCTTAAGGGATGTGGTATGTGGCTCAAGATTGGTTTTCTTTGGTGGGATAAAGATTGCTTATTCTTTCAGCATTATCAATCTGTCAGGAAACAAATAAAACTTTTGGAGAAAAGCTCCTTTGGATCACCTTGAGGACCTAATACAAAGACTCTTGTGTCAAGTTTCCAAGTGATGAAAACCATTTAAAAAGAAAAGAATAAAGTCCATCTTCCAAAACAATAAATTCTTTTATTTAGGAAAGCATCAAATTGGCAAAGTCCATGGTAATTCTGGATCTGATACAACCCGGAATTACCCCACAATATTACTAGTTAGAAACAACCCCCAAAAGTCACATTCTCCAATAGAAGTAATTCAATGTTGCTTGATGTCATAAATCTTCCCCTCAAGGGGTCCAAGCATGGATAGCTCATTTCCCATGGGAAGAAAGATCACCTAGCCAAAACACTCTCTTTATCTCCACTTCTCCCCACTTAGGAATGTGGCAATCCCAAAACCCTTACCCCATGACTGCCTCAGAGAAAGTAAGAAAAGAATATATACTAAGCCTAACTAAAATGGCTACACATGTGTCAATTTTGGGCTTGACTTCTTAATTTCAGATGCACCTCGCTGTGACCCCTGCCCTGAAGACCAATACCCCAACAAGGAAAAGGACCACTGCATTGCCAAGAAGATCCACTTCCTTGCCTATCAAGACACCCTGGGATACACTTTAGTTTTTCTCACTCTTTCTCTTTCCATGATCACAATGGCAGTTCTGGCAATTTTCCTTAAACATCGTGACACACCGATTGTCAAGGCCAACAACCGAGATCTCACCTACATCCTCCTGGTCTCCCTCCTGGTCTGCTTCCTCTGCTCCTTCCTCTTCATTGGTCATCCAGGGATGTTCACCTGTATTTTCCGACAAACTGCCTTCGCCATTCTCTTTTCCATTGCAGTTTCCTCTGTGTTGGCAAAAACTGTCATGGTGGTTCTGGCCTTCATGGCCACCAAGCCAGGGAACAAGACAAGAAAACTTTTAGGAAAGCCATTGACCAACTCCATTGTCATAGCCTGTCCCCTGGTCCAAGCCGTTCTTTGTGCCATCTGGCTAGTAACTTCTCCCCCATTTCCCAACTTGGACTTCCACTCCTTGGTAGGAGAGGCCATCTTGGAATGTAAGGAAGGCTCAACTTCAATGTTTTACACTGTCCTCGCCTACCTGGGTTTCCTGGCGCTCATCAGTTTCACTGTGGCCTTTCTGGCTAGGAAGTTGCCCGACAGCTTTAATGAAGCCAAGTTCATTACTTTCAGCATGCTGGTCTTTTGCAGTGTTTGGATCACTTTCATCCCCACCTACCTGAGCACCAAAGGGAAGTCCATGGTGGCTGTGGAGATCTTCTCCATCTTGGCCTCTGGGGCTGGTCTCTTGGCTTGCATCTTTTTCCCCAAATGCTACATTATCCTACTGAGACCCCAACTTAACTGTAGGGAAAATATGATCAGGAGCAAAAATCTCTAACTGATGCACACATGGGAAACATTTAAATGTTTAGTATCCTTTGACATTTACAATAGAAATAGAATAGAATAAATGAGTTGGAAGGGACCTTGAAGGTCTTCTAGTCCAACCCCCTGCCTAGGCAGGAAGCCCTACACCACTTCAGACAAGTGTATCAAATCCAGTCAAGCACTGGACACCTTTTCCAATAACCCACATTACTCACAAGTAATGATATACGATGGTAGAGTTTATTGCAGGTCTTCCGATCATGATCAGTATCTACAGCAATGATATTCTGTTCAAAGTCAGCTTTGAGAGCAACTGACTCTCCTCACTGTCTTTATATGCTCTCCTCCCCATTAACCTAACATCCACCCATTAATTAAGTCCCTGCGCCTCCACCCTGTGCCTAACTGATTGAACCTATCTCTTCCTCCCTTTAACTCTTACAGCCCACATCCTCTCTTTCCCCAGCATATCACAGCTCACACCTCCCCCCAACCCAACTCTGCAGATCCATCAGCTTAACAAGGATTAAATGACTAAACAGTCTGGTTTGGGAAGCCGCCCTTTGGCACATCTTACGTCTCCCAAACTGCCTGCATTCTTCAGAAATCACGAATTTTCAGCAATCTGCAGCAACTTCAGGAGCCACCCCATGCAACAGCTGATGGCCCATCATTACTTCTCCTGAACTGCTGGCTGACAATCTGTTGGGGAGAATATCGGGACACTTGTCAGCCCTCAGTGTGTGTGTTGGGAATGATTGGACACTGGTTAGATCTTGGTTGGATTGGTTATCCAACATCTTTTTAAAAACTTCCATTGTTGGAGCATTCACAACTTCTGGAGCCAACTTCTGGAGATGGGGAAGCAATGGGTCTTGTGGAGACCATCTGGGATGAGTTCAATCCTGTGACTCTGGAGGAAGTGGACAGGATCATGGGGAAACTGAGTACAACCACATGTTTATTGGACCCATGTCCCTCCTGGCTGGTGTATGCCACCTGGGAGGTTACACGAGGCTGGCTCCAGGTGGTGGTCAATGCTTCTTTGAGTGAGGGATCCTTCCCTCTGCCTTGAAGGAGGCGGTGGTGAGGCCCTCCTCAAGAAGCCTGCCCTGGACCCGGCTATATTGAACAACTTTTGTCCTGTCTCCAACCTTTGCTTTGTTGCGAAGGTTGTTGAGAGCATGGTGGCCAGACAGTTCCTGGTGTTCCTGGAGGAATCTGATTGTCTGGATCCATATCAATCGGGTTTCAGGCCTGGGTACAGCACAGAGACGGCATTGATCGCACTGGTGGATGATCTCTGGAGCGCTCGGGATAGAGGTTATTCCTCTATCTTGGTCCTATTAGATCTCTCAGCAGCTTTTGATACCATTGACCATGGTATCTTACTGTGATGCCTCGAGGGGTTGGGAGTGGGTGGCACTGTCTTATGGTGGTTCTCCTCCTACCTCTTGGGTCGCTCACAGTCAGTGTTGGCAGGGGGACAGAGATAGACCCCAAGGCCCCTCTCTTGTGGGGTGCCCCAGGGTCAGTGCTTTCTCCCTCCTGTTCAACATCTGTTCAACATCTATATGAAACCGCTGGGTGAGATCATCCGTGGTTTTGGGGTGAGGTACCATCAGTAGGCTGATGATACCCAGCTTTTTATCTCCACCCCAAGCCAATCCAGTGATGCCCTCAATGTGATGTCCTGATGCCTGGAAATGGTATGGATCTGGATGGGGAGGAACAGGCTTCATCTCAACCCGGCCAAGACTGAGTGGCTGTACATACCAGCATCTCAGACTATCCAGGATATTCCTTCTTTAGTTATGGGGGGAGAGGTGTTACCCCCCATAGAAGGGGTGCACAACTTGGGTGTCCTCCTGGATGCACGGCTCAGTTTGGAGGATCAGGTGGAAGCTTTGGCCACGGGGGCATTTGCTCAGGTTCGTCTTGTGCGCCAGTTGCGCCCCTATCTGGACCGAGATGCCTTACGTACGGTTAGTCATGCACTCGTTACCTTCCGTGTGGACTACTGCAATGCTCTCTACATGGGGCTGCCCTTGAGGACCACTTGGAGTCTTCAACTGGTACAGAATACAGCTGCGCAGGTTGTGATGGGAGTATCCCGATACTCCCATATTACACCCCTCCTGCGTGAGCTGCATTGGTTGCCGGTTGCCCTCTGGGTGAGATTCAAGGTGCTGGTAATAACCTATAAAGCCCTACATGCTTAGGGCCCTGGTATTTGTGGGACCATCTACTGTCAGCAACAACTTCCCAGCGTCCCGTGCGCTCCCACAGACAGGGCCTCCTCAGGGTGCCGGCTGACAGTGTTGCCTGGTGACCCCCAGAGGGAGAGCCTTCTCTCTGGGTGCACCCACCCTGTGGAATCAGTTGCCTTTGGAGCTGCAGATGACCCCTGACCTTCATTCCTTCCATCCGACCTGAAGACTTGGCTCTTTCAACAGGCCGACCTGGACTGAGGGGGTTATTGTTTTATTGGCGGTATTGGCTGTTGCCACTTTTAATTAGAATTATTGGGATTTTGATTTAATAATTTTTAAATTTTAAATTTTGTATTGTCTTTTTATCGTTGTGAGCCACCCTGAGTCCTTCGGAGATAGGGGCATATAAATCCCATAATAAAAATATATATATATATATGTATATATATATATATATATATATATATATATATATATATATATATATATATATATATATATATATAATTTGTTCCACTGATTAAATGTTCTAACTGTCAGGAAATTCCTCCTTAGTTGTAAGTTGCTTCTCTCCTTGATCAGTTTCCACCCATTGCTTCTTGTCCTGCGCTAAGGTGCTTTGAAGAATAGCTTGACTCCCTCTTCTTTGGGGCAGCCTCTTACATATTGGAACACTGCTATCATGCTATCCCTAATCCTTTTTTTCATTAGATTAGACATACTCAGTTCCTGCAACCATTGTTCATATGTTTTAGCCTCTAGTCCCTAATCATCTTGGTTGCTCTTCTCTCTATTTCTGAAGCATGATGACAGAGAAAGAGAAACATGTGCATTAAATGATACCTTGTCAAGTGCTATAACTAATTACAGTAAGAGTCACTAGTCTGAAGTGGGCAGATATATAAATTGAATGAATCAGTCAATGAATAAATAATTAAATAAACCTGCAATCAGCAATAACCATGCAGCTCTTTTTATCTCATGTCTTCCAGTTGTCCATGTTGAGGGCCAGTACTCTATGTAGAAAGAAAGCTTGGTGTTAAATACAAGTTCATTAAACTGTTGTGGAAAAATCCAATGAAAGAAACAAAAGGCAGCAACACAAGACAATTCTTACTTTAAAAGTTAGAGGTTTATTTCACTAGTTATTTGGAACATAAACAACCATCATAACACAACTTACATTCATAACTCATTGCAACGAGGCCCACTGTTATAGCTGGTCCAGCAAGGACAGCAATAGGCCAGTGCACCTGAGCTGATCTCAAGCTCTAACTTTTATACCCTTTTTCTAACAACCACACACAGATGGGCACTTTCTCACAACATTTCATAAACTACTTCCTTGTTCTTTCTTGCTGACCATCAGTTTCTACATACACCCATGTGCATCTGAAACCTCTATCCATCTGCTACTTTCAGTTCCTTAGTTCTCACTGTTTCATTGTTCTAGTTCCAAATATACTCTCAAAACTATCTACTTTGCAAAATCATATTACACAAATTGCAACAGCTCAGCAGATTACAAATATTCCTGTCAACCTCCAAGAGTCCTTCTGTTGTCTTTCCGGCTGCCATAGAAATGGGGGGAGGGAAGATTAATTGGGCTTCATGGGGGGAAGAGTGCTGGAGGCTTGAGATGGTGAAATGTAAAAGTTGGGATGTTTTCTTGACTATGCTTACTTGCTTACTGCACAGATGTAGCCTCTTATCTATTCAGGCCAAGGTCAACTGTCCTGGCAAGCCAGATGTCTGAAACACCACCTGAAGATGCCCGACATGACATTATTTTTATTTATTTATTTTTATTTGTCAAGCAATTATAAGATAACAGGTATAAGTATAAACATAGTTATGAATACATGAAATGGATACATATAAGAAAAATAAAAAGAAACAATAGGACAGGGACAGTAGGCACATTGGTGCACTTATGCACACCCCCTACAGGCCTCTAAGGAAAGGGGTGAGGTCAATAGTAGACAGTCTAAGGTTAAAGTTTTTGGGGTTTGGGGAAGAAACCACAGAGTCGGGTAGAGTATTCCAGACTTTGACCACTCTGTTCCTGAAGTCGTAGTTCCTGCAATCAAGTTTGGTGCGGTTAACCTTGAGTTTGTATCTATTGTACGCTCTTATATTGTTATGGTTGAAGCTGAAGTATTCATTGACCAGAAGGACATTGCAATGTATAATTTTATATACTATACTTAGATCGGACCGAAGGTGGCGTAGTTCTAGGTTTTCTAGGTCTAGAATTTCAAGTCTGGTGGCATAAGGTATTCTGCAACGAGTAGAGGACTGGAGAAGAAATATTTCTGGACTTTCTCAACTGTATTAATATCAGATACATAATGCAGGTTCCAGACTGATGAGCTGTATTAAAGTATTGGTCTAGCAAATGTTTTGTATGCTCTAGTTAGTAGTACAATATTACCAGAGAAAAGCTACGTAGGATTAGGTTAACAACTCTTAATGCCTTTTTGGCTATGTAGTTACAGTGGGCCCTAGCACTTAGATCATTAGGTGGTGAGGCAGAGGGCGAATCATGGTTTGGGAGCCCCCCGCTGTCTTTGAGCGGTGGTGCGCTCCGACCCTCTTGCTTCCGCCCGCTCCCCTGGGGGCTCAGGAAGTGAGGCCCCTGGGCTTAAGTTGGCTTATGTGAATGCCAGGTCCATGGTAAATAAGGCACCCCTCCTCTGTGAAATTATTGAGGAGGAGGCCGCGGACATGGCCTACATCACAGAAACCTGGTTGGGACGGGAGGGAGGGGTCCCTCTTTGTGATCTATGTCCCCCAAGTTTATGGGTGCTCCACCAACTGAGAGCCCAGCGTAGGGGTGGAGTGGTGGCCGTAGTTATTAGGGAGACTTTGTTTCCAAGGGAGGTCACTGTCCCACAGATGGGCAGGTGTGAGTCTCTCCTCCTGAGGTTGGGCCCTGGTGGTCAGTTGGGCCTGTTGCTCATGTACCTATCCCCTAGCTGCGTGACAACGGCCCTGCCCGAGCTGCTTGACGCTCTCTCGGAGATTGCGGTGGAATTCCCCAAGCTTTTAGTTGTGGGGGATTTCAACCTGCCCTCTCTGGGGGAGGCATCAGGTTTGGCTAGGGAGTTCATGGCTTCCATGGCAGCCATGGGCCTGACCCAGATAATTCAGGGCCCTACTCATGAGGGGGGGAACACGCTTGACCTTGTTTTCATCTCGGGGCAGTGGTGTAATGATCTTGGTGGGGGTTGCCGACTACTCAACCCCTGTCAAGGACTGATCATTATTCCTATGGCTGGTCTTCCAGCAGGCCACCTCATGCTGCTGGGATGAGGAGCCAACTAGACGGTTCCACCCCAGATGTCTGATGGACCCTGAGAGGTTTCAGAGGCGCTGGGGTTATTTCCCTTCCCTTGTTCACAGCTCGGCCGAGGCCTTAGTGTCCACCTGGCAACAGGCGGCCTCAGAGGCGCTCGACTGGGTTGTCCCCTTGCAGCCCCTCCCTTGCCGCAGATCCTGGTTGGCTCCCTGGTTTTCAGAGGAGCTCCAGCAGATGAAGCATTGAAGGAGGGGCCTAGAGAGCAGGTGGAGAATGAGCCGTGCCGAATCTGACCGTGCCAGCTAAGAGCCTATATTAGGACTTACCTGGTGGCGATGAGGGTGGCGAGATGTGCTTACTTCTCCACTCTCATTGCATCTGCAGATGATCGCCCAGCCACCCTGTTTAGGGTCACTCGCTCCCTCCTACACGGGAGGTGAGGAGGACCCTTTGCAGGGTAGAGCCGAGGAATTTAGTCAACATCTGGTGGATAAGGTTGCTCAGATTCATGCTGACTTGGTGGGGACTTCCGGGTTGAGCCTTCTCGAGAACAGGCGGCGGTTTGTGATCGTCCTCGACCGCAGCCTGGCTCTTGCGTCGGAGAGCCCCGATCCTGCAAGGTTCGGGCTGAAGCTGCCTCGTAGGGGCGGCGGAGAAAGGGAAATCTGCCAGCCAGAGTGAGGGGAGCCGCATCTCCCCCTTTTGGGTCTGGTCTCTTCCTCCGAAGACGTTAAGAAGCGGTGGTCAAAAATGGCCACCTCGAAGAAAGGTCTCAACGGGACTAAGATTGGTGCAGGAGGAAAGAGAGAAGTCGACAGCAGAGGAACCGGAGTATCGGATGGTAAGATCAAGGCACCCCGGGATTAAGATAAAGATGAGTTTTTGAAAAAGAGAAACAGAAGCGGCGCAGTTCCAAGTGAAGAAAAAATAAGTAAAATATTTCTGACAGCTATAAGGGGCTTCGAACCGGGAAAAGGAAGAAGCCAGCGTAAGAACTTTAAGTTTGGGGCTCTGAAAACTTGATTATCAAAATAAAAGGAAAGGGTTAAGACTCTGTGCAGAAAGTGCCACTTTGTGGAGAAAAAATTGAAGCTAAAGAAGTAAGAAACTATCTTTTCCTTTGTGGATTGGAGTTGCTACATTTTAAAGAGACGCAGGACTTATAGAAAGTGAAAGCTTGAATACCACACAGACGGATTGCCGGACTAATTGGTAATATTGATATAGATTCTGGACCTGGGTTAGGATCATAGAAAATTTAAAGAAGAAGAAATAAGGAAAATTAAAATTTTGGTGGTCATCCAAAGAATTAAAAAATGGGTTTAAAGTATGAAAGAACTGTTACAGGAAGTGACTGAACTAACTTGGCATGTTGCAGAAAATATGGGCATTCGGGTGCTGAATAAAGAAGAAGAAGCCGTGAAAGGGTGGAGCCAGCGCATGAGAAAGCCATTTAAAAAGACAATTAATACAAAAGATTAATACAAATAAAAGGGAAAGGAAGGGTGGCTAAAAAAACGGAACCTAAGAAAGTATCTAAAAGGGGAACATTTACGAAATTAAGCATGCCAGAAAGGTTCAGAAGGAAAGGAACAGAAAGGTAAAAGAGAGAGGATGGATTAAACTGGATAGAGAAGGGGAGAGCAGGATAATAGGGAGGAGAAGGGAGCCAGCACAAGCGAAAGCTATTTTAAGAAGACAATTAACACAAAGATTAATACAAATAAAAGGAAAGGGAGGATGGTCAAAAAATGAAACTTAAGAAGGTAATAAAAAGGGAACATTTATGAACTAGGCATGTTAGAAAGGTCCAGAGGATAGAAGCAGAAAGGTAAAGAGAGGAGAGGATTCAACTGGATATAGAAGGGGGATAGCGGATAAAAGAGGAGAAGGAACAAGAACCAGAACAAAAGA
>SOZL01000250.1:0-19322 GCA_009733165.1 Naja naja | reverse complement strand
AAGGAAAGGAAAGGAAAGGAAAGGAAAGGAAGACCATTTTTAAAGGCACAGAAGTGATGCAAGAATTAAACAGGGCAGGTCTGAGACACAGTGGCTGAAATCCGGGTGAGGGGCTGCCGCTTCCTCTCCCTTTCCCTCCAGGCCTCCCCCACCCTCCCCAGTCAGATGGTACCCACATGCTGGAAGCCTCTGCACCTGAATACACACTCCCAGCTTATCCGTCACAGCGCTTGTCAGAGAGCCCACCCCCCTTCCTTCCCCCTCCAAGTCCTCAGCCCAGTAGGGCGTCCCTGTTGACCAGACCCCTTAGCAAATGGATTTGTGGGGCGACATGGGTGGGGTGTGTGTGGGTGGGGGAAGCCAGTTTGAACGGAGCAAGGAAAGGTCGACCAGCTCAAATCCACCCCCCCTCCAATGAGCCAGCCCTAAAGCTCTTTCCTGAGAAGGCTCGCTTTCCAGATGAAAATAATTAAGGGGCTAGTCCTCATGAGGCCCATCATTAAAGGCAAAAGGTAGAGCTTTTCCCCTTCCACCTTCTCAGAGCAAGTTGTTTTCCCCTGGAAGGAGCCGTTGGGCAGGAATGAGCCGTAAGGTCCTTACTTTCCGTTGGCGTCATGGGAACTTTGTAATGCTCGGTTGCCTTAAACCATGGTTAAACCGATCTCGGCTTAGCACCCTGAAGGGATTCAACAATGGAAGCAAATGCCTGCAGTTCAGGGTTGAATTGTGGGGGGACCTTGCTGCTCTCTGAGCTTGGTGTTTTTTCTTGCGGATCTTTCGTTGCCAAACTCAGCAGGGCTCTGACAACGTTACCTAACCCGGATGATGTTACTTAGCTTGGTAATGAAAGGTCTGCAAGAAAAAACGATAAGCTTAGAGTTTCCCCATAGTTGTCCTCCTCCTCTTCTACCTCCTCCTCCTTATCTCCCCACTGCCTTATAACTGATGATGTTACCTAGTTGGGTCATCACTTGCGACCTTCAAGAAGAGACTGGACTGCCATTTGTCAGAAATGGTGTAGGGTTTCCTGCTTGGCTGGGCGGGGGGGTTGGACTAGATGACCTATAAGGTCCCTTCCAACTCTGACGATCTGTTATCTGTTAATGAAACATCTGCAAGAAAGTCACTAAGCCAGGGAGCACCAAGACCCCACAGTCCTCTTCCTCCTCCTCCTCCTCCTCCTCCTCCTCCTTCTCCTGGCCATACACCTCCGGCTTCTGGGGATGTGAACTAACACAGGTGACCTCCTATAACACAAGTACAGGTAGTCCTCAACTTGCAACAGTTGATTTAATGATCGTTGGAAGTGACAGTGGCAATGATGGGACCGTTTCCCACACTTCAACCACCATCGCAGCATCCTTCCGAAGAGCGCATGATCAAAATCCAGGCGCGTGGACAAAGGCATGCATTTATGACAGTTGCATGCATCCCAGCTCATGTGTTCCCTTCTTCCCACCTTCTGACAAGCGAAGTGGATGGAGGAGCCTGGTTCCCTTAACAACCCACGACTCTAACGTAACACCTGCAGGGATTCACTGGACAACGGTGGCCAGAAAAGACGCAAAGGCGGCAAACTCTCTTTACCAACTGTCTCGCTTAGCAGCAGAAAGTCCAGGCTCCCTTGTGGTCGTAAGTTGAGGGCCACCTGTAAGGTTGCTAGGCAAAGTGGTGGGAAGAGGAGGGGGATGGAGAGATTGGGAGACTCCCACCACTCTGACCTGCTAGATTGGGGAATCTGGAAAACTGATATACACACACACGGACACGGGCACACTGATACACACATCTGGCTTGCAGCTGTTGTGGCCCGGCAATGGCCAATGGAGCTGGAGGCAGACTCGGACAGTGAGGAGGTTGGGGAGGGACATGGGCCAGTCCTGGAGTCTGGGGAAGGCTCTGATGAGGGCTCTGCGTCGGAGGCAGAGATGGGGGCCAGGGCCATCTGAGAGTTATCAGCTGCCTTCGGAGTTGAAGATCAGTAGGGAAGAAGAACAGCTGGAGCCTGTTCCCAGTGTGCGCATGCACAGAGCTGCCAGATGAAGGGAACAGCTAAGGAACAAGGGCCGACTGGGGAGTAAAGCCACAGGTGGACAGTGAATGGCCCCTCCCAAAGGGAATAAAAGAGGAGCAAAAGGAGAGTGGGGTTTGCAGTTAGTTCAGTTCATTAGGGTGAAGATCTGTTCCTGACTCCTTGCCAAGCCATTGCTGCTACAGTGTGGCGTTTGGAAGGTATCGGCCTGGCAACTCTCCCAGCCTGATAAAGGTCTGTAGTTGCAAAATCTCATGAAAGACTGTTTGCTGTAGAGGAATTCCCTTGAACCTAAATAAAAGGGGGTTTTATCGGGATGAGGAGTCAGCTCCGTGATTTTGGGAAGCCTGCGTCAGAACAGCAGCACAATGCGTTTACTCTCTCGGTCAAGCTGGAGGTGTGTAACCTCAGGACATCTGCCTGGAGTCCAGCAGGACTCTGGTGGAGGGGCAACACCAACCCACCCACCCCTCTTGCAAATCAGCGGCCCAAGAGACCTGGGGTTTCTTCCTGCTGCTTACTTAGAGGTTTAGAAGTGGCAGGTGAGACCCTGCCCTTCAAAGGAAATGGGGCTTTAAGGCATGTGGGGGTCATCACCCTCAGGGCAGAGAAGGGAGGGGCGAAAGATAAACAGAAGAAACATTGTGTGTTTGGGATGCAATGAAGTGCGCACTCCTTACATGCTGTGAGTGGGGATGCGTAAGCTTGGAACCAAGGCAGACAATGTTTTTTTTCAAGCTGGGCATCTTTAAGATGTTTGGACTTCAACTTCCCAGAAGTCCACCTAAGGCCAATTCTGGAAGTTGAATTCTGAGACTTGAAGTCCTTCCAAGTGATCAATTCTGGAAGTTGGTCCATCCAAGGTGACCAATTCTGGGAGTTGAATTCTGGGAGTTGAAGTCATCTAAGGTGACCAACCTGGGAGCTGACATCCATCCAAGGTGACCAATTCTAGAAGTTGAATTCTGAGACTTGAAGCCCTTCCAAGGTGATTGTTGAAGTCCATCCAAGGTGACCAATTCTGAGACTTGAAGTCCATCCAAGGTGACCAATTCTAGAAGTTGAATTCTGAGACTTGAAGTCCTTCCAAGGTGATCATTGAAGTCCATCCAAGGTGACCAATTCTGAGACTTGAAGTCCATCCAAGGTGACCAGTTCTGGGAGTTGAATTCTGGGAGTTGAAGTCATCTAAGGTGACCAATTCTGGGAGTTGACATCCATCCAAGGTGACCAATTCTAGAAGTTGAATTCTGAGACTTGAAGTCCTTCCAAGGTGATCGTTGAAGTCCATCCAAGGTGACCAATTCTGAGACTTGAAGTCCATCCAAGGTGACCACCCTGGGAGTTGAATTCTGGGAGTTGAAGTCATCTAAGGTGACCACCTGGGAGTTGACATCCATCCAAGGTGACCACCTAGAAGTTGAATTCTGAGGCTTGAAGTCCTTCCAAGGTGATTGTTGAAGTCCATCCAAGGTGACCAATTCTGAGACTTGAAGTCCATCCAAGGTGACCAGTTCTGGGAGTTGAATTCTGGGAGTTGAAGTCATCTAAGGTGACCAATTCTGGGAGTTGACATCCATCCAAGGTGACCAATTCTAGAAGTTGAATTCTGAGACTTGAAGCCCTTCCAAGGTGATCATTGAAGTCCATCCAAGGTGACCAATTCTGAGACTTGAAGTCCCTCCAAGGTGACCAATTCTGGGAGTTGAATTCTGGGAGTTGAAGTCTTCTAAGGTGACCAATTCTGGGAGTTGACATCCATCCAAGGTGACCAATTCTAGAAGTTGAATTCTGGGACTTGAAGTCCTTCCAAGGTGAGCGTTGAAGTCCATCCAAGGTGACCAATTCTGAGACTTGAAGTCCATCCAAGGTGACCAAGGGGAGAAACAATGCTATACAGGCATCCCTCAATTTATCACCATTTGTTTAGCAACCATGCAAGTTACAGCAACACCGACAAAAGTGACTTGTGGCTGGTCCTCACACCTACAACCATCGCAGCAACCTGTGACACAGTCACGGGATCAAAATTTGGGTGTATTTAAGAGGGTTTGCAGCATCCTGAGGTCATGTAATCACCATTTGTGACCTTCCCAGCCAGCTGGCCACGTTTCATTCTGTATTGGCCAAGTGTGGTTGGACACACAAGGAGTTTGTCTTTGGCGCAAATGCTCTCAGTGTACCTAAAAGAAAAGATACATTCATCAAGAATCATCAGGTACCACACTTAATGATAGTCATAGGGTACAATAAGCAATCAAATCATACTAGGAAGCAGTCAATATAGATTGTAAGGATACAAGCAACAAAGTTACAGTCATACAGTCACAAGTGGGAGGGGACGGGTGATAAGGAGTGATGAGAAGATTAATAGTAATAGTAGTGCAGACTTTGTAAATAGTTGGACAGTGTTGAGGGAATTATGTGTTTAGCAGAGCGATGGCGTTCGGGAAAAAACTCTCCTTGTGTCTAGGTGTTCTGGTGTGCAGGGCTCTATAGCATCGTTTTGAGGGAAGGAGTTGAAACAGTTTATGTCCGGGATGTGAGGGGCCCATAAATATTTTCACAGCCCTCTTTTTGACTCTTGCAAGTATACAGGTCCTCAATGGAAGGCAGGTTGGTAGCCACTGTTTTTTCTGCAGTCCTTATTATCCTCTGAAGTCTGTGTCTGTCTCTCTCTGTGTCTGAAACGCCACCTGAAGAAGATGCACCCACATGACATTATACACACCTCAGATTGGATGGCCAGTTTGAATTATTGGGGGTGGGAACAGTGCTGGATTTAAACAATTTTTTTACTACTGGTTCTGTGGGCATGGCTTGGTGGGCATGGCCATGTGACTGGGTGGGCGTGGCTTTTTTTTGCTCTTTTGCAGTTACCCCACCACACACACACACCTGTGTTTTGGGCCTTCTGGCCCTCAGAGGAGCCTCTAGGGAGGTGTTTTTGCTCCCATAAGTTTTTGCTCCTCTGGAGTTCAGGAAGAAAAAAAACAGAGCATGGGAGGGGCTCTCACCACCCCTCCACCCTCCATTTTGGGACCTTCCTGGGCTCAGAGGAGCCTCTGGGGGGGCGTTTTTGCTCCTAGAAGGTACCTCTGAGGCTCAGGAAGGCAAAAAATGGAGGGGAGGCTGAGCCCCTCCCTCTATTTTTGCCTTCCTGGGCCTCAGCAAGGGGAATCCCAGCACAGCTGATCGTATGAACAGCTGATCATCGGGGAGAAAAAAAGAAAGAAATACCTTAAGGGGCCAACGTCAGGCAGGCGGGTTGAGCGAGCCAGCGGCGACCAGGCGACCAGGTCGGGGGTGTGGCCAGCCAGAACTTACTACCGGTTCGGCAACCCACACCAAATCCTTGCTACCGGTTCGCCCGATCCGGTGCAAACTGGCTGAATACCAGCACTGGATGGGAACACGGGATAACTTCCTTTTTTAAAAGATTTTTATTTTTTAAAACAGACAAATGTAGACAAAACATAAAAAACATAAAATCACCCTCCATTTTATATACATACAGTGTGTCAGTTGGTTACAGATCTTTTGTGTTATCCTTTTGTAATCATCGCTCACAGCTTGTAAAAAATTCTCATGTTGTCAATCTAAAATATGCTTATATATTTATCAGTTATTAATCATGCATGGCTAAACTATTTATTCCATCATTTATACGAGATATTCTCAATTTTGTTATAAAGTTTATATTACACTTCCATCCAATGGTTATATATGCCTATATTATATTTTATATCAATCTGTTAGATTTCTATTACAAAATTATTTAATCTATTACATTACCAAGTCTTTTTATCCAACCATTGATAAACAAGAAGATAAAACAATTTTATAGGATATTGGGATTTGTTTTATCAATGGTGGGATAAATTTCTATATGTGATTTTCACGCCTATTGCCTCAGATCTTATATTTCTTCTGATGCTACCACTTCAATTTTCAGTAAAAGTCCTTTTCTCTATATTAACAATGGGGTCTAAGGTTTTCTTACTTGGGTTTTGAATGGAGCCTCACCTGACACCTGTAGTCAGGGGTGGGATCCGACCAGTGTAACTACCGGTTTGGTGATTTTACGTTTATACTGCGCACGCATGTATGTTGTCGTCAGCTAGCTGCCTGGACAGCTGAGCAGCGCTGCATGCAGGTGCGCAGCGGTTGAAAAAGCACTTTTTTCCTGCTGTGTCATGCAAAGCAGCTGCGGTTGAAAAAGCAGGAAATAAAGGTCAGGTAAGAGCCCGGGCAGGCAAGTGGGCCAAAACAGCAACAGACATAGAACCAGTTCTATGTATGCTCTCTGTTTGCTGCTCTTCAGAGCAACTGGTTCTACAGAGGTGGACAGAACCGGTAGAATCCCACCCCTGCCTGTAGGGTTCCCATGTTCAAATTCTTTATTTATTTATTTATTTTTTTATTTATTTGATTTGTCAATTGCTTACAAGATAATAGGTATAAGTATAAACATAGTTATGAATACATGGAATGGATACATATAAGAAAAATAAAAATAAAAAGAGTCAATAGGACAGGGATGGTAGGCACGTTGGTGCGCTTATGCATGACCCCTACAGACCTCTTAGGAAAGGGGTGAGGTCAATAGTAGACAGTCTAAGGTTAAAGTTTGTGGGATTTGGGGAAGAAACCACAGAGTCAGGTAGAGTATTCCAGACATTGACCACTCTGTTGCTGAAGTCATATTTCCTGCAATCAAGTTTGGTGCGGTTAACCATGAGTTTGTATCTATTGTGTGCTCTTCTATTGTTATGGTTGAAGCTGAAGTATTCATTGACAGGTAGGACATTGCAATGTATGATTTTATATACTATACTTAGATCAGACTGAAGGCGGCGTAGTTCTAGGTTTTCTAGGTCTAGAATTTCAAGTCTGGTGGCATAAGGTATTCTGCAATGAGTAGAGGAGTGGAGAACTCTTCTTGTGAAATATTTCTGGACTTTCTCAACTGTGTTAATATCAGATACGTAATGTGGGTTCCAGACTGATGAGCTGTATTCAAGCAAATGTTGCAAATGTTTTGCATGCTCTAGTTAGTAGTGTAATATTACCAGAGAAAAAGCTACGCAGGATTAGGTTAACAACTCTTAATGCCTTTTTGGCTATGTAGTTACAGTGGGCTCTAGCACTTAGATCATTAGAGATGAGTATTCCAAGGTCCTTGACAGAGTTTGGATCATCAACAAGGTCTTGACTATTCAGCTTGTATTTTATTTTCTGATTTTTTTTGCCAATATGTAAGACAGAGACTTTATTTGTTGAGATTTGAAGTTGCCATTTGTTTGACCATTCTGATACATAGTCAAGGTCTTTTTGAAGGGTAGCAGAATTATCTGTGGTGTTGAATAGCTTTACATCATCAGCGAAGAGAACACAGTTGCTCTTAATATGATCACAGAGGTCATTTATGTAGAGTATGAAGAGAGTTGGTCCCAGATAGATAGATAGAATTCTATCCCAAATCCTTCCTTTTCCTCATCAAAGAGTCCTGTGCAGCTTCATTTCCTGCAAAGAAACACCCGTCTGACTTCGAGGGGCTAATTTTATTTATTTTTTCTTCCTCACTTCCCGCTCCCCCCCCCACACTTTCTTTCTTTTTTTCTTGCCAGTCCTGGGAAAAAATGAATTATTTCCTTGCAAAGGGAAGGCAAATCCACTTGGGTTTCACCGGATTCATCCCAGCCTGCGCGGAGAAGAAACCCACCAGCTCCAGTCAAGAGGTCAGCTCATCTCCTGCAGCCAGCACTCAAGGGGAGCCATTGCCCCATTCTGGCTTCCTGACGTGGATGAATTATTGCTCTGAGGTTTCCTTTCCTGTCTGCATCTTTGCCGGAGGAGAAATTTCATTCTCCTCTCCTTTCCCTTCTCACCTCGGGTCTTCTCGGCTTCTCTCCTCCAGCCCGGAGT
The DNA here is from genome assembly GCA_009733165.1 of Naja naja. NCBI lineage: Eukaryota > Metazoa > Chordata > Lepidosauria > Squamata > Elapidae > Naja > Naja naja. The sequence goes on along the minus strand of SOZL01000250.1, from coordinate 11,362 downwards.
GCTGAGCCCTCAGTGAGAAGGCAGCGAGCCAAAGAAAACAGAGCTAAAGCACTTTGGGTCTTCCTTCTGCTAAGAGGCCTGGCTAGTCTGGTAGACAGAAGGACCAAGGGAGACAGGATAGCAGTCTTCCAACATTTGAGGGGCTGCCCCAGAGAGGAGGAAGGGGTCAAGCTATTTTCCAAAGCCCCTGAAGGCCAGACAAGGAATGATGGATGGAAACTGAACAAGGAGAGATTCAACCTGGAAATAAGAATAAATTTTCTGACAGGGAGAACAATCAACCCATGGAACAGAAGTTGCCTTCAGAAGTTGTGAGAGCTTCATCACAAGAAGAGACTGGACTGCCATCTGTCCAGAAATGGTGTAGGGTCTCCTGCTTGGGCAGGGGTTTGGACTAGATGACTTACAAGGTCCCTTCCAACTCTGTTACTCTGTAATTTGTAAACAGCGTCATTGGTCTACCAGGTACCGGTAAGAAGCCTTGTGTTTATTCCAACATGGCAGAAATATTTATTACCCCTAAGATTGCAAAATCTACAAGAATTGACACATTTGGAACAACTAACATATAACCAGAGGTGGTGAATTCAGCCGGTTCTGACCAGTTCTGGAGAACTGGTAACAGAAATTTTGAGTAGTTTGGAGAACCAGCCAATCCCACCTCTGACTGGCCCCGCCCCCCTGTATTCTCTGCCTCCCATTGAGTCCCAGCTGATCGGTTGGGTCTCCTTTGGTTGCCCTGCATAGGAGAACAGAGCTGGAAAGCAGGTTAGTGGGGTGGGGACCAGTGGTGGGATTCAAATTTTTTGGCTACCAGTTCTATGGGCGTGGCTTGGTGGGCGTGGCAGGGGAAGGTTACTGTAAAATCTCCAGTCAGAGGTGGGATTTGCTGGTTCTCCGAACTACTCAAAATTTCAGCTACCGGTTCTCCAGAACTGGTTAGAACCGGCTGAAAACCACCTCTGGTGGGGAGGGAATGGGCTTTTGCAGTAACCTTCTCCTGCCACGCCCACCAAGCCACGCCCACAGCTGATCGGCTGGGTCTCCTTTGGTGGCCCTGAACAGGAGCTGGAAAGCAGGTTAGTGGGGTGGGGAGGGAATGGGATTTTGCACTAACGGTTCTCCAGGAATTGGGAGGGAATGGGGATTTTACAGTATATCCTTCCCCTGCCACGCCCGCCTAGCCACGCCCACAGAACCAGTAGTTTAAAAAAAATTGAATCCCACCACTGCATATAACCTTTATAATATAATTTATAATAATAACGTTTGGAATAAATAAGTCGTGAGCGCTTCATCCCTGGAAGGCTGGGCCGTCCTCTGTCAGAAATGGTGTAGGGTCTCCTGCTTGGGCGGGGGGTTGGACTAGATGACCTCCAAGGTACCCTTCCCACTCTTGTTAAATCTGTATCCCCTACGAGGCGTCTCGCCTGCCCTGTCAAAAGCCACCCGCCACGTGCGCAAGCCCCCCCCCCCCAGCTTCGGCCTTTCCGCAGCGAGGTTTTCAATTTTCCGAGCCCGGCAGCATCGGCGGCTCCTTATTGGCCAGCCGGGAAGGATGCCGGAGCCGCCCATTGGCTGGTTGGGATTCTTGGGGGGGGACGGGCTCCTTGACTCCGCCCCTCGCTTTAAATAGCTAGGGGGACCCGTGGTTTCGTGCACAGCTGGCTCCGCGTGCGGAGTGTCCCGGCCGCTTACGCGCCCGCTCTGTCCTGCCGCGCTTCGGCCGTCCAGTTTCCCCGACGCCCCTTTAATCGGTGGTGGCGGGGTGGGTGGGATCCAAGTTCCCGCCATGGCTTTCACCGTGCTGGGCCCGGTGGCCGCCCACGTGCTGTACCCGGAGCTGAGCCTGCTGTCCGAGGAGGACGACGAAGAAGAGGAGGAGGAGACCCGGAGTGGGAGCGACGCGTCGGAGGACCGCTCGTACGGCTGCTGCGAGAGCCGTCGCCAGGGCGGCCGGCCGGCCGGGCACGGGCCGGTGGTGGTGGTCAAGCAGCAGCGGCAGGCGGCCAACGCCCGCGAGCGGGACCGGACGCAGAGCGTCAACACGGCTTTCACCGCCCTGCGCACCCTCATCCCCACAGAGCCCGTGGACCGCAAGCTCTCCAAGATCGAGACGCTGCGCCTGGCCTCCAGCTACATCTCGCACCTGGCCAACGTGCTGCTCCTCGGCGACGGCTGCCAGGACGGGCAGCCTTGCTTCCGCGCCCTCTGCGGGGCCAAGCCGGGCGAGGGAGGGCCGGCCGGGCCGCCCAGGAGCATCTGCACCTTCTGCCTGAGCAACCAGCGCAAAGGGGTGAGTGAGGGAGGAGGAGGAGGAGGAGGGCGCGCGCTCTGTGCATGCTCGGGGGTGCTCTGGGCGGCTTGCTGGGCGGGCGGCAGGGAGGAGGTAGCCTTGCGGCTTCCAGGTTCCCGAAACGGCAGGCCTGCTGCGGGGGGGGGGAGTGCCTGGAAGAGAGGAACTGGCTCCGTCCCAGCTGCCCCTCCCAACCCCAAGGAGCTTGGTGGGATTTGAACCTGGAGCTTTAGAGTTCTAGTTCTGCACTTGGTCCTTAGAATAAGCCCCCCCACTTCACCCAAGAGTTGCCAATATGATGGGCATTTGGTCATCTTCCTTCTTTCTTTCCTTCCCTCCTTCCCTCCTTCCTTCCTTCCTTCCTTTCTTTCTTCCTTCCTTCCTTCCTTCCTTCTTTCCTTCCTCCTCCTCCCTCCTATCATCATCATTATCATCTTCATCATCACAACCACCTTTATAGTCATTGTACATACATTTTTGCTCCTGCTGGTGTTATCCATAACAAAACTACAATACAGCATAAATAACATATAACCATTTCTCTCCCTTTCTTTTTCTTTTCTCTCTCTCCCATTTTTCTGTCTCTATTTCACCTGGATCCTTCCCTTTCCTCATCTCCCTCCCTCCCTAGCAAGCTGTAGGTGCCTGGGACAAAATTAATACAAAAAAAAAAAGTTTTCCAGGAGGACAGAAGCAAAAAATTAGTGACATCTGACTGACTGTGTAACTATGACCATAATAACAAACAAGCTAACTCCTCATATTGCCTCTGCTTCCGATCCCGGCTTTACTGGCTCAAGGTTATCCTTAAATGGACTAGTAGAAGTGAAGAATTAATGGAGAGGAAAAGAGGATTCTGGACCATGTACAGAAGGTCAGCTTCCTGTTGTTCAGCCATGGGGGTAGAAAAATGCATTTACCTCTTTTGACTTCGTTGGCTGCCCAAATCCAATGGACTTTGGGCAGCCTGCAAAAGTGCAAAATCCATAAGAGCCGATAAAACATCAAACCAAATGGAGGGCTCGCAGTAAAATAACCTTATACTGTGGACCACCAAGATCACATAAAACAGGCCCCTAAAAAGCCATAATAACCCCCAGGCCGTCATCTACTAAACTCAGATTAGGAGCGGCTAGCAGTGATCACACAGCCCCCTTAAATAGGTTGCAGATCCAGTGATGCCCAACACTGTAAGTCTAATCAGTGCCATCATTGGTATGCTGTGCAAACCCCCTTATTTGGGTGGAGGGTGGCCAACACAGTATGCAATTCCAGAAAATCTTATCTATATATATATAAAAGCGAAATGCCACTCCACGCATCATCACAAAATCTCCAGAACCATAAAGCCTACAAACCTGAAATTGGGCACGTATGTTCCTCTTGGCTTCTAGGCGCTCACTAAGAAAGGATTTTTCGAAATGACCATTGCATTAGCATTTCCTATATTATTATTATTATTATTATTAACACATTTCTGATGCTAAGGAGTTCTACTGCCCCTCCCCACCTGAAAAGAAATATGCTCCAAATGCAAAACACAAGCAGAGGAGAGGAGTTGTTTCAGTTTCACAGTACCAAGCAGCTTTAGTACAGAACAGTTGAGCTAAGCCACGCCCAGGCTCCTTGCTGTCTCCTTCTTGCTCACACAGCAAGTGCTGTTTCAGTTTCCAAACAGCCCTTCACTCTCTCACTCCCCACCTGAAAAGAAATCTCTTCCAAATGCAAAACACACGCAGAGGTGAGGAGTTTCAGTTTCACAGCACCAAGCAGCTTTAGTATAGAACAGTTGAGCTAAGCCGTGCCCAGGCTCCTTGCTGTCTCCTTTTTGCTCACAGCAAATACTGTTTCAGTTTCCAAACAGCCCTCCACTCTCTCTCACACTGACAGGATGCTAGCCAGATGAATACGGATGGATGCTGGTAGGCAGAGGCAGAATTCCCCCCCACCCTTATCTTCCTCCCCAAAAACTAAGCCCGACCACATAGTTTCGTAGTGAAGTACGGGTATCCAGCTAGTAATTCAATATTTAAATAATGCTCGTGTGTGCCCTTTTCAAAAGTGTTGTTCCTTTGGCCAATGTCTATGGAGATGCTCAGTCATTCAGGTCATGGTTGTCCCAAAGGTGCTCCCACAGGCAGGGCCTCCTTGGGGCACCGTCGGCCAGACATTGTCGGCTGGCGGTGCCCAGGGGTAGGGCCTTCTCTGTGGGAGCACCCACCCTGTGGAACCAACTCCCCTTGGGCCTTCATTTGGCCCCTGATCTCTGCTCCTTCCGCCGGGACCTGAAGACCTGGCTCTTTCAGCAGGCCAGCCTGGACTGAACCAAGGGGGTGGTCTCTTCTTTTAAAGTAATTTTAATTGTTTTAATATTGGGCTTGTATCGTTTAATCATTTTTAGGTAAATTATTGTATTGTATTTTATATTGTGAGCCGCCCTGAGTCCTTAGGGAGAGAGGGCGGCATACAAGTCTGATAAATTATTATTATTATTTTTATTTCAAGAAACCACTGGACTTTCTGGTTTTTCTTTGAAGAAGTTTGCTTCTCGTAAGAAGCTTCTTGGATGATAAGAGAAACATCTTCAAAGAAAAACCAGAAAAGTCCAGTTGCCTCTTGAAAAAGAACACTTTTGGGTGCTTTGCCAGTGCAAAATCAAACTTTGTTCAGCGCCTCCTTATAAACTGGTGTTTCTCAACCTGGATAACTTTATGATGTCTGGACGTCAACTCCCAGGACTTTAAGAAGAGACTAGGCTGCCATCTGTCAGAAATGGTGTAAGGTCTCTTGCTTGGGCTGGGCGGGTTGGACTAGATGACCTGCAAGGTCCCTTCCAACTCTTTTAATCAATAAGGGGGATAGACTAGAAGACCTCCAAGGTCAGTTCCAACTCTGTTATTGAGCAGGGGGAGCTTCATTTCTGAGAGCTTTCTAGAAGAGACTGGACTACCATCTGTCAGAAATGGTGTAGGCAGGATCTCATGCTTGGGCAGGGGGTTGGACTAGATGACCTACAAGGTCCCTTCCAACTCTGTTATTCTGATAATTCCTTAGTCTCTCTGTAAACCAGTGTTTCTCAATCTTGGGTACTTTAAAATGGGCGAACTTCAACTCCCAGAATTCCCCTGCCTCTTTGTAAACCAGTTTTCTCAACCTTGGCTACTTTAAGATGAGGTGACTTCAACGCCCAGAATTTCCCTGCCTCTTTGTAAACCAGTTTTTTTCAACTTTGGCTACTTTAAGATGGGTGAACTTCAACTCCCAGAATTCCCCAGCCCCAGACACTTGTCTAAATTCAGCTCTTCTGACTGATGTTGGCAAAAGTGGGGATTAAATAGGGAGTACAACTCACAAACCTGGGATAAAACTCTTATTTTCTGTAGCGAGCAAACCGTGAACAGCAATACTGATGGTCTTTTAAAAATCCTGCAACTTTCTCACCTGGGTGTATAGCCTACGGTGGCCTGGGATGACTCCTAGACACCACAATCTTGAATTATGGGTTATGTCCCAAATTTCTGAAAGACAATAAATCAGAAGTGGCTGCTGAAATAATTCACACCGTCATGTTTCAATGGCCCATTGGGACCCCCTCATATCAAAACAACTTACTTTACGTGCAGCCAGAATTTGAAAATAACATTTAATACAGCACAGGACTTAAGCCAACATGGTTTCAGTTGAGATCTGCATAGGTGAGACTGATTGGAGTAGATTTCAGGGGTGACACCGAAATATAATTTTATCACATATTATCTATATTTTAAATTATTGTATTTTATTCCGATTTCATTTTAAATCGTGTTTTATTCCGATTTCATTTAAAATTGCATTTTATCCCATTCCATTTTAAATTGCTTTTATCAATTTTTTAGTAAGAATTTGTTTCTGGAATTCTGCAACGTTGATACGGCCCAAGGGCTAATCAATAAAGACTGAATTCCGAAGTCACATTTTTCTTTTTGGTAGATATGTGTGTGGCTGGAACTGTGATTAGATCCCCCTTAGTAATTCTGTTTTCGTTTTTTAGATGCAACCTCGCCTGCCAAATATTTTAGGCTATACAGCCCTGATCGAAATTGTGATGCAAATTCCATTCCCACATGCCAAACGAAGGAAGGGTTGGGTGGATCCGATGTGGGTGTAGGAAGAGGTAGATTGGGTATGCCAAAAAAATAATAATTATAATAATAATAATCCTTGTTCTGATGCGTGGTAAGAAAGAAAAATGTGTGAAGAGAGTTTGCTTTGGAATTTGCAATGAATGAGGGCTGGTGGGTATGGGGAGACAAGCATAATTTGCATATAATCATTAACTAAATATTATCGTTAACTAAAACCAGAAGACCCCCCAAAATGCCTGAGGACGATGCTTGAAGCCATCATAACTGAAAAAAGTGTGGTTTCACTTAGTTTTCTTCAGCCCCAAATTGACAATTTAATGCCCTCAAAAGTCAGGCTAGAATTTGCAACGAAGGTCCGATAGTGGAAAATATTTAAAATCTGGAACACGGGTGATGGAGCAGAAGCTAAACTGGTTTATTTATTTGTTTATTTTATATGTATCCTGCCTTTACTATTTTTACGAATAGTTCAAGGTGGCAGATATATCTAACAGTCCTTCTTCTTTCTGTTTTCCCCACAACCTTGTGAGGCAGGTGTGGTTAAAAGAGAATGACAGCTTTCATGGCTAAGGCAGGACTAGAACTCACAGTCTCCTGGTGATTGGCCCAAAGTCATCCAGTCAGTTTTCATGCCTAAGGCAGGACTAGAACTCACCATCTCCTGGTGATCGGCACAGTCACCCAGCCAAGTTTCATACCTAAGGTGGGACTAGAACTCACCATCTCCTGGTGATTGAGGTAAAGTCACCCAGCCAAATTTCATACCTAAGGCAGGACTAGAACTCACCATCTCCTGGTGATCGGCGCAGTCACCCAGCCAAGTTTCATACCTAAGGTAGGACTAGAACTCACCATCTCCTGGCAATTGGCCCAAAGTCAGGCAGCCCGCTTTCATGGCTATGGCAGAACTAGAACTCACAGTCTCCTGCCTTCTAGCCTGGTGCCTTAACCACTAGACCAAACTAGGTTCCCAGCATAAACCATGGTTTGCTGTCCTAGCTGAACCAGGAGTAAGAATAGCACAAGGATAGCACTATAACTTATTTGGAAGGGTCCCCTCTTAATCCAGGTTATAATACCATTCCACTTGCAATGGATAATTTTTGAAAATGCCAGAGTTTGGATGGGTGGGTGAGATGATGATGATGATTATTATTATTTAATCTTTCGTGAGATTCACAGCCTTTGGGGCTGGTTGGTAGCTTAACAGCTCGAGTCCTAACCAAGGACCTAGGAACTGTTCAGGTAGCGTTGGAGGATATAAGCTGTTCCAAGTAGGGTGGGTTTTTTTTTTGTAGAATCGGGGTATTCAAGTCTGATAAATTCAGGATTTCCAAACAGCGAGGCAGCCCTTTAGGTATTGCTCCAAGGGCTCCAGTCACAATTGGGATAACACATGATTTCTTTTTCCAAAGTCTCTCAACTTCAATTTGTAAGTCCCGATGCTTTGTGATTTTTTTCTTGCTGCGTGTCTTCAATTCGTGCATCACCAGATGGTGGTGGTTGTTATTTTATTTTGATCTGCATTTTTTATTGCCAAGAACTCCACCACCATCGAGGATGTTAAAAGCAATTTAGAAGTACAAAGGGTTGGATTTTAGGTTGGGGTTCATGAGGAAGGAAGATGGCTAAACCGCTAATTCATGGTTTGCTGTGGGCGCAGTTTTGCTGAAAACTGGAAGTAACAGGCAGTTTGTTTTGGTTTTTTGCCAAATCTGTTGTTAAAAACGCAGTCAGGGGATTGTGGGGTGCTAAAAATGGCCGTAATTGGGGGCCTATTGCTGAGTGCCTGGTCACGGGACTTTGGGGGGTGTGTGACTGTTGGAACTTCGAATACGCAACTCTTGAGTAGCCTCCCAGATAGATCTGTTGTAACTTTGAGCGGTTGCTAATTGACCAGTCATAAGTCAAAGACTTCTTCTACTAGGTAGTCCTTGACTTATGAGTTACGACCACAGTGGAGCCCAGAATTTATGCGGCTAAGGGAGAAATGTGTTAAGTGAGTTTTGCCCCCTTTTGCGACCTGTCTTGCCACCATTGTTAAGCGAATCCCCGCCATTGTTAAATGAACACCACCATTGTTAAGTGAACCTGGCTTCCCCTGTGGACTCTGCTTGTCAGAAGGTCTCAAGAGGGGATCTCGTGACACTCCCCACAGGGACGCCACGACCGTCATAAATATGAGTCAGTGTTGTGGCTTGCCAGCAGCAGGTGAGGATGGCTGAGGTCTCGGAGAGTGAGGACTCAGATGAGGGCCCTGCGTGTGATGCAGGTATGGGGCCAGGACCATCAGGGAGTGAAGTGCTGCCTTCGGAGATTGTGGAGCAGTGAGGAAGAGGCCCCTTGAGGAGCCTGTGCCCAGTGCGCATGCACGCAGGGCTGCTCGAAGGAAAGAGCAGCTGCAGCAGCACAGGCGACTCAGGAGTAAGGCTGCAAGGTGATGGCCCCTCCCTTAAGGGATAAAAGCCAGCTGAGAAACCGGAGTTCTGTGCAGGAAGCAAAGAAGTTTTTGCACTCAAGCCTTGTGGACATTCGGACTCTCTTAGTTGGTGTTTGGAGACTCTTTGTGTTGGAATTATTGCTTAGTAACTTTCTCTGGTGTTCTTGGCAGCCTTGCAAAACCTTGGCAAGGCTCTTTCTTATCGGAACCAATTGGTTTGAAGCAGCCTTTTACCTGTGAAGGGATGGGATTCGTAAAGAAACATTAAAAGGTTGTGTGCTGTTACCTTTGTCTCGTGTTTGCTTCCTTGGAACCAGGTTTGGGTCAGAACAGTCAGGTGCCCAGCATCTGAATGTAAATCACGTGTCCGTAGGGACGTTGCAACGGTCGTGGGTGGGATTCAGCCGGTACGGACGGTTTGGGCGAACTGGTGGTTCACGTTCATTGCATCATTGATCCCATCTCACCCTCTGCCATCCTCTCCTCTTCTTCCATCTTCTCCAACATCCATCTTCTCCAGGAGTCTTCTCTTCTCCTTAGCTGGCCAGAGCCTTGGAGCTTCAGCTTCAGCACCTGTCCTTCCAAAAGGGTTGGTTTCCTTTAGGATCGCCCGATTGGATCTCCTTGCAGCCCAAGGGACTCTCAAAAGAGCCTTCTCCAGAACCGCGATTCCGGAAGCATCAATTCTTCGGTGCTAAGTCTCCCTTAAGGGACGCGGGTGGCTCATTGGCTAAGACGCTGAGCTTGTCGATCAGAAAGGTCGGCAGTTTGGCGGTTCGAATCCCTAGCGCCGCGTCATGGAGTGAGTTCCCGTTACTTGTCCCGGCTTCTGCCAACCTAGCAGTTCGAAAGCATGTTAAAAATGCAAGTTGAGGAATAGGGACCCCTTTGGTGGGAAGGGAACAGCGTTCCGTGCGCCTTCGAAGGCGTTTAGTCATGCCGGCCACATGACCACGGAGACATGTTCGGACAGCACTGGCTCTTTTGTAATGGAGATGAGCACCGCCTCCTAGAACTGGAAAGGACCAGCATGTATGTGTGAGGGGAGCCCTTACCTTTTACCTTTAAGTCTCCCTTAGGGTCCAACTCTCCCAGCCATACATGACTCAGATAACAGATTAATCAGAGTTGGAAGGGACCTTGTAGGTCATCTAGTCCAACCCCCCACCCACCCAAGCTGGAGACTCCTGGGAAAAACCATAGCTTTGACTTATTATGGACCTTTGTCGAAAAGGTGATCTCTCCCTACTGTTGAATAGCTGTCCAGGTTAGATTCAACTTGGGATACTGAGTCCAGTTTTGGTCGCCACGATGTAAAAAAGATGTCGAGACTCTAGAACAAGTGCAGAGAAGAGCAACGAAGATTGGGAGACTGGAGGATAAAACATACATTGAACGGTTGCGGGATTGAGGATGTCTAGTCTAGTGAAAATAAGAAGTTAAGGGTGATACGATAGCGGTCTTACCAATATCTGAAGGGTTGCCCCAAAGAAGATGGAGTTTTTCGTATGTTTGTTTGTTTGTTTGTTTGTTTATTTATTTATTTATTTATTTATTTTATTAGACTTGTATGCCGCCCTCTCTCCCTAAGGACTCAGGGCGGCGAACAATAAAAGAAACCCAATACAAAATTACAATAAAAAAGCCATTAAACGAATACAAGCCTAATCAATATTATACAAAATATAAAATTAATTAAAAACAAATATTAAAAACCAACCCAAGCCCCCCGAGGTCAGTCCAGACTGGCCTGTTGGAACAGCCAGGTCTTCAGGTCCTGGCGGAAGGAGCGGAGATCAGGGGTCCACGGGGAGTTGGTTCCACAGGGCAGGTGCTCCCACAGAGAAGGCCCTACCCCTGGGCACCGCCAGTCGACAATGCCTAACCGGCGGTACCCAAGGAGGCCCTCCTGTGGGGCGCAGGGAAGGCGTCGAATGTGATGCTGGCAGGAGGCGTTCCTGCAAGTACCCTGGCCCCAAGCCATGTAGGACTTTATAAGTTGTTACTAACACCTTGAATGTCACCTGGAAGGCAACCGGCAACCAATGCAGGTCGCGCAGGGAGGTGTAACATGGGAGTATCGGGATACCCCATCACAACCCGCGCAGCTGCATTCTGCACCAGTTTTAGCCTCCAGCCCCCTAATCTGGATTGTTGCTCTTCTCTGCACTCTGTCCAGAGTCTCAGCATCTTTTTTATGTTGTGGTGACCAAAACGGGATGCAATATTCCAAGTGTGGTCTTGATTCTATCCCTCTGTTAATGCAGCCTAGGATTGGGTTGGCTCTTTTTGGCAGCTGCAGTACATTGCTGGCTCATATTGAAGTCATTGTCCACGAGGGCTCTTAGATCAGCGGTGGGATTCAAAAATTTTAACAGCCGGTTCTGTGGGCGTGGCTTAGTTGGTGGGCGTGGCTTAGTGGTCATGTGACTGGGTGGACATGGCTTGGTGATCATGTTATTGGCTGGGCGTGGCCAACTCAATATCACTCACATCGAGGCA
>SOZL01000249.1:0-13683 GCA_009733165.1 Naja naja | reverse complement strand
AATAAACATAAATCTTTTCTCTAATAAAAGACATTGGGCATCTCTGCAAGTTCCATCATCTTCACCTGGCATTATTCCACTGTGGGTAGAGTCTATCCACTTTTAAGCATTTAATAATCTCAATGCAGAGTTGCAATGCAGAGTTTTTTTTGCAAACATAGAGCTTTTTCCTGTATTGCATGGTGAAAAATGTTCACTTAATTACTTTAAAAGTTAAAAAAAAAGAGAGAGCAATAATTTTAAATCTTTTCCATTCATGCAGAAAAAAAGTCTATTTACAAAATGGGCAAGCTATCCAAATTGTAATAGCCTTTATAAAAAGGATAAAGTAACCTGAATTTATACAAGAGGTAAAGATCTAACGCCTCCAAACCACCTTATCATCCCTTTTATCTGTTACAGTGGAACAAAGTTTCTACTTTGAGAAAACTTATCTCATTATTCTTTGACACTCTGCTACTTCCCTTTTATCTTCCTTTTTCAAATATTTTATATTGAAAAAAAAAAAACCTTGGTAGGAAGTAAAAAAAACTATTGGCATTAAAATGTTAAGAACTATTGCTACATCCTTGAATGTAACCTATCTATGGCAAATGATGGAACAAAAATGTTTAAAATGGAATGCTATGAGAACTACTACTAGAATGAAGCCATAACAATTAATTAGGTATAACAGTAATATTGCTGTTATAATATTAAATGACAATCAACCATTTTTAAAATATGAAATTCTTTGACTTTAAATTTTAATCTGGAAATGCTTGTCAATTTCAATATCTTGAATTACTCCAGAATAACAGAATAATAGAGTTGAAGGACCTTGAACATCTTCCAATCCAACTCCTTTTCTCCACTCTCTTTTACAAGCTGTCCTTGCCTTATAGCCATTCCTTTAAAGACCATTTGTAGTTACAACAGCATGGAAAAAAAGTGATTTATGACTGGTCTTTACATTTATAACCATGGTAGCATTCCCACAGTCACATGATCAAAATTTGGGTGCTTGGCCACTGGCCTGCATTTACAATAGTTGCAGTGTTCTGGGATCATGGAATTTACCAGTTGCAACCTTTCCAGCTGGCTTCTCCAAGCAAAGACAACAAGAGAAGTCAGATTTGCTTAACAATTGCAATGATTCTTTTAACAACTATGGCAAAAAAAAATCAGGCTCAACACACTTAACTGCCTTGCTTAACAATTGAAATTCTGACTGCAATTGTGGTTGTAAGGTTACAACTTACAACCTGTAATGTTGTAACACTATTGTCAAAATATAAGCAATGAGGAGATTCTTTTAAGATTTGGGGAAATAGAATTTTCAGTGCTAGAGTACCGGGATAAATTAAAAAAAAAAAACAAGACTGTAACAGCCCTTATGCACAAACCATAATAGCAGAACAAACAAACAAACAAACAAATAAATAAAAAACCCTACTATTATTGGTAAGCAGCTCAGGTTAAAAGTATTTGTTATCAATGTCAGATTTACATTGTTCTTACTCCAAGAGCACAAGGCAACTTACCCCCTTTTAACCTTACAAAAGAACCCTTTGAGGTAGGATGGGGTAAGAGACAGTGAACTGCCCCTACCTGTTGAGTTTCCATGGCCAAAGGAGGATTTGAACATGGATCTCACCAGTGTTTGTCCAACACCTTAAGCACTATACCACACAAGCTCCCATATAGTACATGTCCATCAATGTACTATACATCAACTGTTGGTTGTGCGCATGCGGGTAATGGTGGCTCGGAGGAATTGAGCGTGGTGGTTGACTGGGGAATCCCAGGTTTGGTCATTGGGGGTTGTTTCTACCTTCGAGGGGTGATTCCTGCAGCCGCTCGACCCAGGGTGCTTCTCCTGGGTTGAAGTGTCAGCGTGGCGGCAGCGATGCTGGTCGGAGTTTTTTCCTCTGGCTCGCCGCTTGGTGTGATGGCTGGGGTGCGGTGCCTGCGGCCCTGTGGCCTCGCATTTGCGCCTCTGAGGCTCGCTGCGCTGGAGGGCCAGCTGAAGACACAGCCGGAATCCTTGGAAGGGCGGTCGGAGCAACAACTGAGATGTGGAGCCTGAGAGCTGGAGGACGGCTGTGGCTGTCGGAGTGATGGCTGTCGAAAGGACTGTTGGAGTGGTTGGAGGGGTCTTGAGGACCGCCGGAGAGACCGCCGGACTGTCGGAGGGGCTGTCGGAGGGCCTGCTGGAGACTGCCGGAGCTGCTGCACGATTGTAGCGTGGTTGCAGCACGGCAGAGATGGTGTGGCAATGATGGCGGCGCCAGCGGCGTTGTTGCTCCTGGCGCTATTGGCAGGGGGATGTTTGAAGATCTGCTAGGGAAGATGCTGGGGCACCGGTTTTTATTGGTGTCCCTGGTACCCCCTGACCCCCCAGCCTTGGACGTAACGGTGGTGGTGGACATTGCTTTCTGGTTTCTTCTCAGGAGGGCCTGGAGGACACAACTGCAGAGATGACCAGTCGGTGGAGACATCGGGCCCTTAGTGGCTGTCTACTGTGCCTGGATCATTTCTCCCTTCCCCCCGGATGCCTCAGTTCGCCTTTTGGGGGTTGCATGGTGTGGTGGGAGCACACCATGCTTGGCCATCCCCATTGGGGTGAGAGAGCAGGTGTTTGGCCCCTTTATCTGGGTTCAGCTTGCGGACTGTCTTCCTCTGTGGGAGAGAGGAAGCTGGACCACGTTGAGAATGTGGGACTCACCGCCGGTGGGCAGTGGGAGTGCTGCCTGGGTTGAAGGGTTTCCGCCTTGTATGCTGGCCCTAGAATTTACCATCGGCACCTGAACTATGTATCATCTCATCCTGGACTTTGACTTTTCCCATTGATGACTACTATTTGTTACACCTATTCTTCTCTCGAGCCGGGCACTCAGGAGTGCTCCCCTGTCCCTGAGGTGGCCCGCTGGATTGTCAAAGCCCCTCCTCAAGGATGGATCTTGCATCCCGAGAGAGGGGCATAGCATGACCAAGGGTTTTAAATTAAGGTTAATTCGAAGGGAGGTTTTAAAATTTTTAATTGGGTGTTTGAAGGGGTTAGGAGGGGGTGGAAGGGTCTTCTCGGCGGGCATCTGGGAACTGCCTGCCTAGTTTGGTTTGAACTCAGTCCAGCCCGGTTAAGGATCGCGATGGTGAGCAGTGGGGGGGGGGCCCTCGGGGCCTGGGAAGCAAGCGGGAATACCAATCCCCAGGGTGATCGGATTTGGCAGGGAACAGAGAGGCGGGGCCGTGACGTGATCCGGAGCTGCTGCTGTTTGCAAACTGTGGCATGTTCCGACCCCATGCCTCTGCCCACCTGGAGATACGGGATCCAGAGCCCCTGGGCTGTGGCTGGTGTATTTTCATGCCAGGTCCGTGGCTAATAAGGTCCCTCCTCCAGGAAGTGATTGAGGCGCTGCGGATCTGGCTTGCATCACCAAACCTGGTTGGGGGAGGGTGGAGTTCCTCTAGTTGATTTATGCCCCCCAGGTTTTCGGGTTTTGCATCAGCCTAGAGCCCAGGGAAGGGGTGGTGGGGTGGCTGTTGTTATTCGGGAGACCTTGATTTCAAGGGAGGTCTCTGTTCCGCAGACAGGAGGGTGTGAGACTCTCCTCCTGCGGTTGGGGCCTGGTGGCCGGTTGGGCCTGCTGCTTGCATACCTTTCCCCCAGCTGTGTAGCAGTGGCCCTGCCTGGGTTTCTCAATGCCCTCTCGGGAGTGGCGGTGGAGCTCCCGGGCTTTGGTCTTGGGTGACTTCAATTTGCCCTCCCTGGGGGCAGTGTCAGGTTTGATCCAGGAGTTCATGGCTTCCATGGCGGCTATGGGCCTGGCCCAGATAATACAGGGCCCCACGCACGAGGGGGGCAACATGCTCGACCTTATTTTTGTCTCAGAGCAGTGGCGTAGTGATCTGGGGGTGGGCAGTGTTAATGCCCAACCCGTTGCATGGTTGCACTATCTCCTACGGCTGGTCTTCCAACAGGCCGCCCCACACTGCTGGGATGAGGAACCGCTGAGATAGCTCCGCCCAAGACACCTGATGGACCCTGAGAGGTTCCAGGCAGAGCTGGGGTCTCTGCCCATTTCCCTTGTCCACAGCTTGGCCAAGGTGCTGGCAGCTGCATGGCAACAGGCTGCCTCGGAGGCCCTCGACCGAGTTGTCCCCTTACGTCCCCTCACTCATCGCAGATCCCGGGTGGCTCCCTAGTTTACAGAGGAGCTCCAGGAGATCAAGTGACGTAGGAGGGGTTTAGAGAGCAGGTGGAGATCGACCTGTTCCGAATCTGACCGGACCCAGTTGAGAGCCTATATTAGGACTTACCTGGGAGCTATGAGGGCGGCGACGAGGGTTTACCTCTCCGCCCTCGTAGCGTCTGCAGATAGTCGCCCGGCCACCCTGTTCAGGGTCACATCTCCCTCTTACATCGGGAGCCAGAGGTGGACCCTCTGCAGGGTAGGACTGAGGAATTTGGACAATATCTTTCCCCCCTCAAATACTTTTAATTTAGTATGCAGCCTCATTAATATTCTGAATTGGAAAATGTTTTGAGAAAAATACTGTGTAAGAATATCCTGTGACTAAGTCACCCATTCTGCCTTTCTTTTTTGTCACCAGCAATTTCATATTCTAGCGCATTCTGAAGCTTGCTAACGATGATGTAGAGCGATATCAAACATCTAAACTTCTTATAATAGTGTAGTTCAGAGGTGTGTTTTTGAGAATAGTGTTTAATTGTGGCTTTGAATTATACTGATTACAACTGCCTTAATCTATAGGTTTAAAAACAACTTGTGGCATATTTCTCTTTAAGCAACTTAACAAAAGCCAAATCTGTCATTATCTGAGAAAAATATGTATTTAACATTTTTCCTGTTTTCATCATTTTGTTTCCTCATCACATAACTAGATTTTGCAGTTTTTCTCAAGAAAAAGCAAATAAAAGTTGGAAACTCAACCAAAATTTCCTCAGTCTAATAATCTTCAAGTTCTGTTCACTATTGTGAAAGAAGCTATAAATTTTCTGGTTCATTACACGGATGAAATGAGCCAGCAAAGCCAATACTAAAGCAAGATTACTATATGCCCGGGAGATGGAAAGATTCAACATTACCTACACTGAAGGAATGGTTGGTGAAGCTGACAGTTTTTGCTGAAATGGATAAACTGATTAGATTAGAGTCAGTTTTTGATTAGAGAAAAGACATCTACATTTATTGGTGACTTATGTAAAAATGAAAAAAAAGAGAATTTGTGATTAGATAGGATAGATTATAGAAAGAAAAATAATATGTTGAAACTTTAGAGAGAGAGAGAGAGGTTACAATAAACTTGTACTTATAAGTGGAGTGAAGAATATTGGGGAAGCCTCTTTTTTATATTTTTCATCTTTTTCTTTTTTTCTTCAACTGTTTTTCCATTTCTGCATTTTTTGCTTCTTCAATTAATTTCTTTTTATTTTTCCTTACTTACTTTACATTAGCTTGCATTAATTTTTTATCTTCGTGTTAAAAGCTTCAATCAAAATTATATCAAAACATGTATGAAGGGATTGGCAGGTTGTTATGTTAAAATATGGAGTGAAGGAAAGGGGCAAAATTTTCATTTATTAACTGTAGATGCTACTCTCAAGCACCAATTTTATCTCTCAAGTTTTAATCATATAGAATAAAATGAATAAGGTATTAGTGATTGAGACAACTAGTAGCAAGCAATGTCAGCTACATCAGTAATAATTTTCCTTTAAACCAAGACCAAGAAATAAGCCCAAAGAATGAGAATGAGCTGCCTATCAGTTTAATGAACTGATTATTTCAGTTATTTACTCCAAAGGACAAATTATAGGATTGTGCAAAACTTTAGAAAGAGATGCTTTGCAATGCACAAGACTCAGGGCAGGTATAGCTCCTTTCTTCAAATTACTAAAACATCTGCAACTTTTTCCCTGGTTTGCACAGATGCTTTACATGTGTGCATCCTTAACCACTTCGTTTCACTAGTAAGAAAGCAGAGCCAGTTACAAAACAGCTGCAAAACCTGGAAAGACACAAGAGTTTGAAAACTGCTTAATATACTGTATGCACTTTCAAATTAAAAAGAAGCTATTTCAAATAATTTGCATAAACATTTCAATTTACACACTAAAACTATATAAGTGAATAAAAATAATTCTGCATTCACAACTCAAGTTACATTATCAAGCATTCAGAAGATTACAAACTCTTTTGGCTCTCAGCATTCGTGTTATGTTTAGACATATTTCCTAAAACGTATGTAAGTTTCTTTTCTGAAATGGCTATTCAGATTTTGAATATGACACATGTTTGAAACGTTCTTGACTCTACTCTTTCTACAATCACACACACTCTAAACCACGTTGCACCTTTTAAATCTCCTGTCCAGCATTTCTATATTATATCCAGTGCTGGTTTGTAATGGTGTATGGGAATGACCTTGGGAGACAGAAGAAAAAGTAGGCAATGTTCAGCAAAGAGACACCTGAGACCTCAGAAGAAATGAGGGAATGACAAATGTCTCAGAAGGAACCCTCCTAGCTTCTTGGTTTATAAGGGTGAGGGAGGGAGAGATGAGCTTTCAGACTTGAAAGATTGTGTTAAAGTAAGAATTAGTACTCCTGGGTGTGCTTCTTGTCTGGACTACCTCGCAAGGCTCACACTTCCATTCCCATGTCTTCCCTTGTTTTTAATTTATTCCCCTTAATCTAGTAGTGACATTCATAACAGAGGGAAGGAGAGAGAAGACTGGAGGCAGGGCAGAGTAATGTTGTCCTGTTTGTCCTGAAGACGACTGTAGTGACTGCTGCCATTTTCCTTCTGCCACTACAAAGACACTGCCATCACAGCTGCTAGCTCCCTCAATATTATCAAAGTCTGCTTGCCAATTTACTTCACAAACGATTTGAAGAAGTGACACATTTACACTGCAGTTGCTGAAAAAGCCTAATGTTAAATGTCAATGCTCAGCAAGTTTATGCTAAAACCATCCTGGTGACAAATGTTTACTATAAACGAAGTACAAATGGTCCAGAGTCTCAATAATATCATAGCAACCCCACAAGTATTTCCTTGCCCTTCTTACCTAGGAGTAAGTAGATCACCCTGTGTCACTCAAATTAAGGACAAAAAATGAGCATGCTTCTATTGCCACACAATAGACCTTAAATAAAGCTTTTACCTATGGCTCAGATTTAGTCTTCATCTTCTCCCAGTATCTCCTCTGTCACTTTATCCTCCAGAGATCCTCTATAAATTAGAGGGTCCATCAGAGTCCACATGCAAAGTATGTTACACATGTTTGAGCCAGTCCAAGGCCACTATTGCCCTCTCATTCCAAGCAGTGACCACAGAATAGAGTCTCAGAGACAATCACAAGTTCCCTCTAAAATCCACCTGGATCCATCAGGCACCAGAGCAGGGCCTTCCTCCCTGCACCAACAAGCAGGGCCTTCCTCCCTGCAGCAAGGAGCAATCATGGTAGACTCCAAATAACATAGAGTGATCTGTCCATGATAAAGGACTTGTGGTAATATCCTCTAAGTCCAGAGTCCACAAAAACGGATCCAATGAGGAATCCCCACTGTGAGTTGATCCCTTAATACATCGGGTCAGGTTATTAGCTGTAACAATGGCCCTGATCTCCTGAGCTGACTATGACTCTGTGCCTAAGGAAGGCAGATTAAAGACCTTCAACAGTCTAAACCAGAGGACTTCCACCATTAAGCCAACTATAGCATTGAGCAGCACAATAAGGGAAGCTGCTGCATAGCAGAGAGGTTGGTACAGCAGACGCTATCCCCAACTGATGCTTCACACCCAATCTCACAAGCAAAGTCTCCTGCCAACTATCTGCTAGCCAGTACCTTTGACAATCTCCAGCCTCCTCTCCTCACCTCTATCACAGGATTACAGCATACTGAAATCCTGGATGGGCCCATTTCAGAGAGGAGAACTCACACACATTCTGAATAGGGAGCTATAGGATTGACCTTGGATAAACTATGCAGAGACCATTAAGACAATAGCTGCTAGGAAATGCTTTGAGCCCATAGGAAAGAGAAAGTATTAGAAAATGACTCATGAGAGGCACCTTGGGATATAAAAGGGAGAGAAAGGAAAATGCAGCCAGACTTGAAGATTTAGTGATTACTGGTAGCCCTTGACTTACATTTACAACAGTTTGTTTAGTCACCATTCAAAGTTACAATGGCACTGAAAAAAGTGACTTATGACTGTTTTTCACACTTATGACTATTGGCAGCACCCCCTTAATCACGTGATCAAAATTTAGATGCTTTGCAATTGACTCATAGTTATGACCGTTGCTGTGTCCCGGGATCATGTGATCACCTTTTGCAACCTTCTGACAAGCAAAGTCAATGGGGAAGCCAGGTTCACTTAATAACCATGTTACTAACTTAACAACTGCAGTGATTCACTTAACAACTATGACAAGAAAAGTTGTAAAGTACCAAGAAATGGAACACGACACCAGTACAAGACATTGGAACTGCATTATCTAAGAATGGTCCACCCTCCCAAGTCCCACCATATTTCCCTTTACACATTGTCATCCATGATATTCCTGGCTGCCTGACTCTCCTCCTAATAAATACATAAACTCTCCTGACCCCAGCCATCTCTCCCCTGGTCCAAGGTCCCATCTACATAATTGCCCTAAGGTGCTTTTTCAAGTGGCAACTGGACTTTATTTTTCTTTGAAGACGTTTTGTTTCTAATCCAAGAATCTTCTTTAGCTCTTCAGAGTCCAGTTGCGTCCTGACAAAGCACCTTTGAGACAACTATGGCCTTTTTGACTGAGAATCTCATCTACACAATCCTCATCTTCTCCCAAAATATTAATGGACTGGGCAACCAGGTACTTCCCCTAGCATCTTACTTTCTAAGACTTTTGTCCCATGTATAAAGGCCAAATGTCAGGAAGGGGAGCTTAGGCCATAGAAAGAATTGTTTTGCTGCATGCAAAGTCCAATCCCTATGAAAGATTTATAAGCTTATACTCTTTAAATAATGAAATCAAGATCAGGCTACCCTTGCATAAAGACACAAATTAAGACATTAAGTTATTTCTTCAAATTTCAATTTCTAAATTTTAGAAGAATTTGATTGTTGGCTATGAATGCAAGAAAATAGCTAAAAGGAACCATATGGTAAGCAGATGTGATGCAAACCAATTCAATTGAAGCCAGACTTCTTCAGCCAGGACAATTCCTCCACGGATCCTGTTGGAAGAGGGTCTGCCAATAACAGCGCATCATGCCAGATTGTGTGGGTGTCTTGTGAAAGGGTAAGAGTCCACTGGGGACTGCAGTGAAGCCAACAGCAGTATTTCAATGTCGCTACTAGATTGATAGGGTGAAAAACTGCAGTTTTTAGCATAAAGTCCTATAAACAACCACAATTCCATTCTACAATCAGGGAAAATGATTAAATTTTTAAAAATCCCTTCACATTAGAAGGAATGTGTTTAAGCACATTAGTGTTTAAGCTATGTGGACTTCAACACCCAGAATTCTCCAGTGAGTATGCCAGCTGGAGAATTCTGGGAGTTTAAGTCCACATATCTTAAAGTTGCAAGGTTGACAAATACTGTATTAGGGAAAGAGGAAAAATTACAGAGAATTCAAAGTACAGTAGTTAAAACCCAGTTCCAGAGTTCTGGAGAATGTACACGTGTGCTTGTATGTACACACACACACACACAGAGTCACATAATTGCATTTTGGCCTCATCTTTATGGCCTTTTGCAATGTTCTATGGTTATGTGATGCAATGTAAACTGTATGGTAAGGATAGGATAGGTGAAAATACAAATATGCCAACTTTGGACAAAGCACATATGTTTGGGTTCTATTACATAAAATACCTTGAACATACATATTAGGTTTGCATAGATTACAGTGGGTATTGTCCAACCCACTGCCAACAGCCATGATGGCGAACCCATGGCATGCGTGCCACAGGTGTCACGCAGAGCCATTTGTGCTGGCATGAGCTGCAGGCAAATTTACCTCACTGTGCATGTGCCTCACAGCTGATTTTGGCCAATTTGAGGCCTTTTCGGCCTCCCAAAGGCTTGAGGAAGGCTTCTTGCAGATTTTGGCCTCATCTTTATGGCTTTTTGCAATGTTCTATGGTTATGTAATGCAATTTACAATGTTTTTAACCATTTTCTGGTAAATGGCTCAGCAAAAATACCCATGGGAATATATTGGTTTGTTTAATGACTGTGGTATTTGCTTCATGATTGACACAAAAAATGTAAAATCAAGTCCAGTCACATGGGTCATGTCCAGTCACATGACTCATGATCTTGATTTAAGTTCTGAGCTCCAGGAGTTATAGGAAAGGTTCCTACCCCATCACCCTCTCCTTCCTAGAGCAAATTCATGTCTTAAGATCACCTATACAATATATGAAATGTTTTAGCCAGGATTTAATTATAATACAAGTATTTCCAGTATATTGTAAAGATAAATATAATTACATGAATGTTGGAACCAGATGTAGCTGAAGTCTTTCCATTTGAATTTGACTAGCAATGAGTGAACATGACTAGCAATCATGATCATGAATCAAGGAAAATGTAGTTAAAATTTAATTTTGTTTCATATCTCTTACTTTTATGAACACTATCGTAACTCCCAGGCCTCAATGGCTATTAAGCACATTAGTATATGAAAGTCTGGGAAATATTTGCTCTGAATGGAGTCAGAGCCTTGAGAACTCCATATTTCCTAGTGATTTAGCAGCTAGTTTGATCACTGGATAAGCTTCCTAAATCAGAAAAGAAATTTGGAATGATAAATTTCACTGTTTTTAAGGAGCACCAGTAGAAGTTTCTATACATAACAGTCAAGGAATTAAAGGCTGAGGATATTTCTAAAGGGTAGGTATTTTAAACAACCCCTACCATCTATTTATCATTCTTTTAATTTTTCTCAAATTTGGCAGCTGTAGGAATATCCAACTACTCTTGGCTAACTATTTGTTGCTAAAATTATCTTATGGAAATCACATTATTTACATTCTATTAAAATGTCTCCATTATATTTCCATTCACAGTAGTGAACATTATTATTACAGACTGAACTTTAGGTAAGCAATGCATAAATTCCAGATTAAAATTTTGTGGTAATTTGCTTATTGTGTGGAATTCTCTCAGGTTCCAGAAAGACCTACTTGCAAATTCTTCATGTAGTCTAATGCATGTAATCTGCTTAACCAAAAGCTTGACTGTCATTTTACTATTATGAATTCTATATAAATACTTAGAAAGCACTCTTACTCCATAGAAACCACAATCTATATTCCAACTGGCAGTTAATTTGCATGATTCTTATTTCCTTTATGAAATCATGGACAGAAAAAAATGGGCAATGTATTTGTATTTGTATGCAAGTCTAACATGTAATGTGTTTTCTCATGATGTCTGATTTTTCAGTTTGGCCAATATTTTAGGTCTTTAATTCTACTGATTAATCCAGCCTGCTAGAATTTTTCATAATCTTCATGTAAACACTGACCAACAATTTTTTAGAAGTTTACCATATATTTACCATAGCAGCTAGCAACATATATTTTTAAAAACCATCTCTCTTCAATTTCCAGAGATCTCTGGAATATATTTTTAGCATAAATTCTGCTTAACAACCCATCAATACTGAAATTTATTCTGAAGATGGACATTTTCATGTTTTCAGTTCAGTGATCAGCCTTTTTCTAGGACAATTGAATATGGTGTTATAAAACCTATTTTTGAAATCTATTTGATTGAAATGAGGTTTAAATAAAGGATTAAAACCTCATCCAATGTGCTTGAAACATTATTGACACTATGCCCACTCTATGCCCTTTTGAGCCCTACAAAGGAGCCTGCGGAAGAGCCTCAGAAGGCATGCTATGTTGGCTGAAAGTCTACTGTTGGAGAAAGAAATTATGGAAAGGCAACAGAGATGCAAACAGATTGTATGGTAAGGATAGGTGAAAATACAAATATGCCAACTTCGGACAAAGCACATATGTTTGGGTTCTATTACATAAAATACCTTGAACATATTAGGTTTGCATAGATTAGAGTGGGTGTTGTCCAACCCGCTGCCTATAGGTTGCATGCAGCTCCAGAAGATAAATTTTTAACATTATGTGATTTACATACATTAACTATATTATACAGTATTTTAAATGTCGCCAAACATCTGATTCTGCTTCAGACATCTAGCATCCATCTTTCCTTTAAATGACACAAATAAAGAGATTTGCAACCTTACAGAGGTATCATATACAGCTTTATCTACTTTTATTAATTGCTTACTGCTAAATGCATTATGAAAATTAAGGATTAATTGAATTGGTGAGTTCTTGACTTAACTGCAGGAAGAAAACCAAGCTCCTTTTTGAGTACCCTTAATCCCTGTGATGAGACAGGAATACCTGGAAAATTTCTGATAACACGGTTCCATGCTGGTTTAATTAGAAGATAAATAAACATATGACTATCTTCACTAGTCTAAGAAAGAATGAGCAATCTACAGCCTCTATGCTGCAATTACCTCCCATCGTCTCGTTCAAACAATTCCAAGTCTGCACCAATTATTTCTAAGACATAATTTTCACTAGTGTTAAGGATATAGTAAGTGCCGTGAAGGAGGACACTGTAATTACAATCTTAAATCTCCCCCCCAAAAAATCTACATGATGAAATCCTGCCCTTTTCAGCAACAGCACAATGTTACTAGGGTAGAATAGTTTTTTGGGCAGAATTTAGGAGGCTAGTTGTGGTCCCGGAGCTTTTGGTGCTTTGGTGGCTCAGGCTGTTAAATGCCTGCTCTTAAGATCCAGCTGTCTACAATTACTGTAGGCTCGAATCCCACCAGGCTCAAGGTTGACTCAGCCTTCCATCCTCTCAGGGTAGGTAAATTGAGGACCCAAGATTGTTGGGGGCAATTAGCTGACCTTGTAAAAATGCACCTGCAGTAATAAGCAGGCATATACAATGGAATGAAGGCTATTGCTGAGCGCATTAGGTTGTGCTCCAAAAATTGTCAGCAGCCCTGAGTCTTGGAGAAGGGCAGCATATAAATATAATTTTATTTTTAAAAAAATGCTATTTTGGGACAAAAATTGTTTTTCTACAGGGATGTCAAACTGGATTTCATTGAGGCATCAGGATTGTGATGTTTGACCCTCCTCAGGGCTGGGGTGGGCATGGCTGGCTCAACATCACTGCTCGTCGGGGCTCCTGTGGTGGCCTGATGTTCTGCCAGAGAAACAGGCTCCTGAGCTCCATTTCAGCTGTGATAGCCTTCTACAACCTTCTGCCAGCAAAGCGGGCTTCGGAAGGGTTGCATGCATGGCCCTCCCAGGCTCCATTTACTGGCAGCAGAGGCACCATGAGCTAGTCCTTCACTGTTTCCAGGGTGGCCCCATGGGCCAGATCTAAGCACCCCTCTGGGTGATCCGCCCCTGGGCCTTGCCTACGTCCTGACACCCCTGTTCTACTACAAAGTATTTTTGTTGACTTAATGCTGTCATGACACTGTGATTAGTCTACTTGTGCTGGCTAAGGGCTAACTGCAAGCCCAAGTTACCTGAAAGATGTTTATGAAACATACATTTAATATACAGGTAGTCCTTGAGCTACAAATCATTCATTTAGTGACCATTT
>SOZL01000248.1:0-13521 GCA_009733165.1 Naja naja | reverse complement strand
TGCAACATAACCTCTATCCCACTGGTGGGATTCAAAACTTTCACTACTGGTTCTATGGGTGGTTTGGTGGAGTGGCAGGGGAAGGGTACTGTAAAATCCCCATTCCTCCCCACCCCAGTAACTCTTTCCAGCTCCATTCTCCTGTGCAGGGCAACAAAAGGAGAGCAGCCGATCAGCTGGAACTCGGTAGCAGAGAATCGATGGGGGCAGGGCCAATCACAGGTGGTATTTGCCGTTCTCCAGACTACTCAAAATTTCCATTACCGATTCTCCAGAGCTGGTCAGAACCTGCTGAATACAACTCTCTGATCTGTCCATGACCACATGGGATGGGCTTATGTAATGGGACAAAACAGTTCTATAGCTATCCTGGTACTTGTGCTTCTGGTTCTTTAGGGAATTTAGTTCCTGATGCTCCCCAATTGGCATTGCTGCCCTTTATCTAAGTGTGCCCTGGCAAGGCTCACTGAAGGTTGGGCAGTGAGATGCATCATCTATTCTGACCCGGCTCTGAAACGAGAAGCCCTCTGAAATTAACTCAAGGAGTCCTTTATTAGAAGCACCAGCAGCCCCACAAAAGTTTCTCTCTCAAAGCAGGCTAACAAGTCTGTCCAGCAGGGAGATGATCATTGTCTGCCACATCTATTCATCTCCACACCCTGCCTTTTATCCCAGAGCTAGGGTGGGGCTTCCTAGCAGTGGTGGCTCTCTTCCCAAGGATGGGCCCCATGGATTTCCCTGCTCTCCTCTCTTGCCTTCTGCCCAGCGTGTGGGGTGTCAGGCACTGGACCCAGCTGTTCCTCCTCTTCCTTATCAACCACTCCAGACCTGGGGGCTGTTGACTATCTGAGGGCTGATGGCCAGCCCAGTGTCTCTCTCTCTCTCTCTCTCTCTCTCTCTCTCTCTCTCTCTCTCTCTCTCTCTCTCTCTCTCCCCTCCTCCTCCTCCCTCCCTCCTCTCTCTCCTCTCTCTCTCTCTCTCTCTGCCAGCTTCATTCCCTCTTCCCCCTCAGAACTCTCAGGTTGCCCTGCTGCTCACTCGACTCCCATGCCACCTCTCCTCTGATTCGCTTGTTGAGAGCTGGCGGCCAACAGGCCACAACACATCCTTTATGGGAAATCTGATTCTGGATGGGCGATTTTCCCTTGCAGACTTTGAAAGACACCCGATCACTGCCCTCCTCTACCACGTAATTAGAAAACGGCACTTTGCACAAAGTTGCTAGTCTAACCTCTGTCTTTGCCTATCTCTCTTGTAGTATTAAGGTTGATGCATAAGAAGTTGTAGGCTGGATTTACATGGTGCTATTTGCCTGTTTGTAGCTTAATGCATTGTGCGACCCCATCTAATTGTCATTTATTCCCTAAACCATGGTTAATTATATAAGCTACTGTTTAGCATTTTAGGTGAATCTAGCCTGCCCTTTTTTAAAAATTATATTTATATGCCGCCCTTCTCTGAAGACTCAGGGCGGCTTACAATTTTTGGGATACAACCCAATGTGCTCAGCAATAGCCTTCCTTCCATTGTATATGCCTGCTTATTACTAAGCAGCATTTTTACAAAGTCAGCTTATTGCCCCCAACAATCTTGGGTCCTCAATTTACCTACCCCGAGAGGATGGAAGGCTGAGTCAACCTTGAGCCTGGTGGGATTCGAGCCTGCAATAATTGTAGGCAGCTGGAACTTAAGTGCTAGGCATTTAAAAGCCTGCACCACCAAGGCCCCTAACCTTCTAGGCTGCAAAGAATTAGATCAGGTTTGGTTCTGAATTTTGCTTTTAGATTCTGCAAACCAGGCAGGATTTACAGATTCTGCAAACCAGGCAGGATTTACAGAGACCTTCGTGTTTCAAGGAGTTTGTACTTATTTCTGGTACTGTACACTGAAATGCCTACACACAGTTTCATAAAACTCTCCACTCCAGATTCTATCAGTCATCTTTCTACATCTTCAAAGTAGTATTGTCATTTCAACAATAGGAAGGGATTAGAATAATAATTTAGCACTGGAGGAAATCCTTGGAACTTGATTGGCAGAATATAATATTTTTATCAGGCCTGCACCTATATGACAAATTGGAGTTAAAACAGCATTATACAAACAACATCATTTTATTTCTTTCAAAGAAACAAACCACACATTTCTCTTATTTCATTTGTATCGATAAATTGTTTTGGAAACTGAGTTGAGTATATTATATAAATATTCATATTAATAGCTAATTTGCTGTCCCACAGAGAGAGCTTACTATTTTTTATTATACCACACAGCTTTATATGCAGGACCAGTATCTATACACGTTTTTTTTCATTGTACAAGGCTAAGAGGATGTTAAAGATGAAAGAAGCTAAGAGGATGTTAAAGATAAAGAGCATCTCTGTAGACAAGTCCAGGTACAGAAACAGAATTACGACAGAGTGTAATGAACATTTTCAACACATACTTTAGAAAAACTATCTCAATATTAACTGTTTGCAATGTACATTATTAGGAATGGTCTGCATTTAGTTAGGAGCTGAGTTAAAAAAATGACATTTGTGAAATCAACTCATCTTTAATCATTCTTCCCTTTCTAGTTTATTGAACGTTTCAGATCAAAAAGCTTTTTTTTACACACACATAAACATTGTTATAACAGAATTGTTTTCTCTGGCTTGTTTCTCTTAAAGTCTTGATCGAGACAAAATGATGGCCAACTTACTAGTTGATTTGGGGAAATTTGTTAAGTGCTTCAGTGAGCATTAAAATAGGACAATACTATTTGTGATAACATGTATTCTCTTAAAACATTTTATTGTTGCTAATTTTACATGGAATAAAGATGTTAATTACCCTCAATTTTATGGTTCTATGTTCATAGTTCCTTTAGATGGCAATGTGTATTATTTCACTGAAATGTAAAGCTGGGTAAGACCAGAGCTCTGCAGTGGAGCGCTTTATGACAAAGAAGTTAAAGGAATGCAAAATGAGGATAAGGTGATTACAGAGAATCTGAATGAATTCTTTGTTTCATTTTCAACAATGTCTTCTATTCTCAGAGTGTTGTGCTGTTCCCCCCTCACATTCTGAAGCAGACAGGAAATCATACTTCCTTAAATCTGGTTGAGGCCACGATGTGTAATGGCTGTGAGAATAAACTTGAGGAAGAACCACAGCCAAGGCAATGGTCAGATAAGAGAAACCTCAGCCCAAGGCAGAAATGTAATCTGAGAAAGCATCTCAGGCTGGAACCTTCCTTAGTTGTCCTCAGGATAAATGCAGAGATGAGAGAGGCACATTCAGAACCGCAAGATTCTGTTTATGTAATTCTATAATAAAAGTCATTTTAGTATGTTTAATATAGTTTGAGGATCTGGTCTGATCTACGTCAAATGGCTGACAGTGTCCCTTTGTCCTGCAACAGGAACAAATCTATGTTACACTGTTGTCCATACAATTTTAATAAGTAACATCCAACTGTTGATTCTGAGCCCCATCCAATTTCACCCTACATCTAAGAAGCCTCCGGTGTACAATGTTCTACTTACTCCATGCCATCCCATATTGATTTGATTCATCTTATCTTTTATTGATTTAGCTTTAATATGCCTACTTGGTGAAGAGACGTGGTGGCTCAGTGGCTAAGACGCTGAGCTTATTGATCAAAAAGGTCGGCAGTTTGGCGGTTCGAATTCCTTGTACCGTGAAACGGGGTGAGTTCCTGTTACTTGCCCCAGCTTCTGCCAACCTAGCAGTTTGAAAGCATGTAAAAATGCAAGTAGAAAAATAGGGACCACTTTGGTGGGAAGGTAACAGTGTTCCGTGTGCCTTTGGGATTTAGTCATGCCGGCCACATGGCCATGGAGACATCTTCAGACAGCGCTGGCTCTTTGGCTTTGTAACAGAGATGAGCATCACTCCCTAGAGCCAGAAAAGACCAGCACATATGTGTGAGGGGTACCTTTACCTTTACCCTTATGCCTATTTGGAATTCATTTTTGTTCCTGTGGTAACAAAGGTAGGAATACTGTAGTAAAAATAATTTCTAGTCATCATGCCGCTGTTGACTTCCTGTTTCCCTAATCAGTGTCTGCATTATTGTATCAAAGTCAGAACCACAGACTCTTTGTTAAAAAGAAAAAAATCATGAGGAATCTCATCATAAAACGTTCCATTGATATTTAGAGCAATGATCGAGATCACAAAGTCATAAATCTTTTCTGTC
Organism: Naja naja; assembly: GCA_009733165.1. Classification (NCBI taxonomy): domain Eukaryota; kingdom Metazoa; phylum Chordata; class Lepidosauria; order Squamata; family Elapidae; genus Naja; species Naja naja. Next base: position 9,314 of record SOZL01000248.1, on the reverse strand, counting down.
TCGCTGGTAGAAATGTTATGGACCAACACAAAACCCAATCATCATAAAGTGATTTGGAATGTCTACATTCCTGCTGTAGAATCTAGGTCATGAACAAAAGTTGTATACAGGAAATGAATAATGAAAGCCTTCTGTTCATATATGTATTGGGAGAATGTGTGAGAACAGAGGAAGAATACCACACATTGTACGTTGTCCTGCGTCATACACCTACAATAAAAAAATAAAGTCAACACATCTTTTTTCCCCCTTAGGCATCTGAAGAGATGCGTCTACTCTGTGTAGGACATGCTTGCTTTTCAAATGTGTAGCCTCTCTTGATAAAAACCAAGTTCTTCATTTGAGAGTCAAACTTGTGAATCACTCTGCTATCTTGCTTTGAGAGCACTTCTGGAGTGATATCTTAATGTGTTCTCTTGTAAAGATAAGCAATACAACTGAGATTAAAACAAGTATTTGAGATATGCAATATTCTGCTCTGGGTAATAAGTGCAAAACTAGATTTGAGTATTTTGTTTACCAATTCAGCTAACGGATTGCTAGAATTACAATCATATAAAGGCACGGAAAATAATAGGATCTTTTTAAAGGAACTGTCTTATATGCAGTTCAATAAACTCATGAAAATAAGCCTATGACAGTGGTGGTATGCTACCGGTGTGGCCCAGTTCTGCTGAGCTGGTAGGGGCGATGAGCAGCGGAGACTGAACCGGTTCTCTCCGCCGCTCTGATGTTGGGCCCGCCCGCCCTCCTGGGCTCCATACTCACCTTTATCTTCTGCTTTTGAAGCGCAGCTGCTTTGGCGGGACAGAAGAGTGCTGCGCGGCAGCTACTGAAGCAACCAGGAGAGTGCAGGCTTGCAGGAGGTGAGTTAGAACACCTCTGCGCCTGCGCAAAGTGCGTGTTTGGCACACGTGTGCAAGCAAAGTGTGTGCACACATGCAAAGTGTGCCACCAAGCCACAGTGGTAAAAGTTTTTGAATCGCACTACTGGCCTATTAGAACTATTAATATGACACAGGGCCACAACATGAAATATCAAATAATTTGTCCCAGAGTAGGGTGTTGGTTTTTTTGCAAATTATCTTATATTAGCACAGTGTGGCTTTAGGAAAAGGTTCTCATTTAATACGGGATTGTTCAGAAATAAGTCCTATTATGCTCAGTGGGACTTATTTGCCACCAAACAGCTATAAATGTAAGGAAACATTACATTTAAATAGAACTATATAATGAACATGCTACTGAAAATGCTATCTTGTAATTCTGGTTTGATTTACCTGGCATTCTTGCAATATGTTGGGAATGAACTGGGGAACTAGTCAACATAGTTAAATTGTGGGATCTTGTCCCAGTACATTTGTAGGAGTCTGTTGGAATTCATAATTTAACATAGTTTGGACATATCTATTTTGGTCTAGAAAAGCTATTTTCTTCTTTGATGGATGGTATTTAAATCTATTCCTTCTCTAGAACAATAAAATTAAGAGTAAAGGAATTAACATCCTTCCTTCCTTCCTTCCTTCCTTCCTTCCTTCCTTCCTTCCTTCCTTCCTTCCTTCCTTCCTTCCTTCCCCCCTCTCTCCCTCTCTCTTTTTCTTCTAAAACATCTGTCTTCAGTTGCCTGGGGCCACATGGTGTGGTGGGAGCATGCCATGTTGTTTAGCACCACTGAGGTGAGAGACCAGTGGTGTTTTTTGCCCCCCTGGACTAGAGCTATCCTGATGACTGTTCCCTCGGTGAGAGAGAGGATTTTGAGCTGTCTCAGAGTTCACAGAACTTACTTCCCGGGTAGTGAGGATGCCACCGGGCGAGTCTTCTGTTGTTTTTGGCTCTAGAACTGACTGACCATCGGCTAACTGAACTTTTACCATCCTTAACATCTATTCTGGACTTGACTGCTCTCCTGGCAATAGCCATTATGGGATTTATCTACTTCTCTTGAGGCTGGCCAGGGTGTTCCCCTGTCCCTGAGATGTCCCCTGCTTTGTCAAAGCCCCTCCTCGATGACGGGTTTATTATTCCCAGAGGGGCATAGCATGATCAAGGGTTTTAAATTTTGTTTATCTCGAAGGGGAGGTTTTTAAAATTTTTAATTGGTCGCCTTAAGGGGTTAGGGAGAGGGTAGAGGGTTTTCTCCAGCCCGGACACGGTAGGGGAGGGGGGCGGGGATGGCGGGCTTCGGGGTGTGAGGTGGGGCCGCATCCCCAGGGTGGTTGGAATTGGCAGAGGACGCCGAGGCACAGGGTCATATCATGTGTTGGGAGCACGCACCATCTTTGTGCGGTGGCTCGCCCGACCCTGTGGCCTCCTCCCTAGGGAGCAGCGGAATTGGGATCCCTGGCCTTAGGTTGGTGTATTTTAATGCCAGGTCCGTGGCTAATAAATCCTCCTCCATGAGATCATTGAGGAGGAGGCTGGACCTGGCTTGTATCACCGAGACCTGGTTGGGCCCGGAGGGAGGTGTCCTCTGGTTGATTTATGCCCTCCAGGTTTTGGTTTTGCACCACCACGGCTCAGGGTAGGGGTGGTGGGGTGGCCGTGGTTATTAGGGAGACCCTGTTTCCAAGGGAGGTCACTGTTGCAGAGATAGGCGGAGTGAGACCCTCCTTGTGAGGTGGGGCCTAGTGGTCAGGTGGGCCTGCTGCTTACATACCTTTCCCCAGCTGTGTGGCAGCTGCCCTACCTGGGCTTCTCGACCTCTCTCTGGGGTGGCGGTGGAGCTCCCGGATCTTATGGTTCTGGGGACTTTAATCTGCCTTCCCTGGGGAGCGCCGGGTTTGGCCCAGGAGTTCATGGCTTCTATGGAGGCTATGGGCCTGACCCAGTTGATTCAAGGCCCGACTCATGAGGGGGAATACTCTTGACCTAGTTTTTGTCTCTGAGCTGGCGGAGTGACAGAGGGCAGGCTACTTTGACAGCCTTGCCCGCTCCATGGTCTGATCACTATCTCCCTACGGCTGGTCTTCCAACAGGCCCCCACTGCTGGGAGGAGGAGCCACTTAGGTGGTTCCGCCCCAGGCTGATGGACCCTGAAAGGTTCCAGGCAGAACTGGGGTTTTTTCCTCTTCCCTTGCTCACCACTCTGCCGAGGATCTGGCAGTGGCCTGGCAACGGGCTGCGCCGGAGGCCCCTCGACAGGGTTGTCCCCATGCGCCCCCTTACACGCCGTGGATCCCGGTTTGCTCCCTGGTATACTGAGGAGCTCCGGGAGATGAAACGCCGTCAGAGGGGTTTAGAGAGCAGGTGGAGGTCTACCCGCTCAATCCGATCGTGCCCAGCTAAGAGCCTATATTAGGACTTACCTGGTAGCTATGGGAGAGGCAGAAGGTCTTATCTCTCCACTCTCATAGCGCCGCAGATAACCGCCCAGCCGCTTGTTTCGGGTTACCCCTCCCTCCTTCGGCTTGAGGGGGGCCGGACCCATTGCGGGCAGGGCTGAGGAGTTTGGTCAATATCTGGCGGATAAGATCGCCGCATTCGGGACGGTTGTCCTCTGATTTGCAGTGGTCGGAGGAACGAAGTTGTGGGTAGTCTGGCCACTGTTATCTGGGATGAGTTTGATCCTGTTTCCGAGGATGAAGTGGACAGGATTATGCGGCACTGAGTTCCACCACATGTTTGTTGGACCCGTGTCCCTCCTGGCTGACTTATGCCGCCAGGGAGGTCACCCGTTGGCTCCGGCAGTTGTCAACGCTTCATTGAGGGAGGGTGTCTTTCCCCGCCTTGAAGGAGGCGTGGTGAGGCCCCTCCTGAAGAAGCCTGCCTTGGACCCACCGCAGTTAGACAACTTTGCCGGTCTCCAACCTTCGCTTTGGCTAAGGTTGTTGAGAGTGTGGTGGCTCAGCAGGTTCCGCTTTTCCTGGATGAAGCGGACTACCTGGATCCGCATCAATCGGGCTTCCGACCCGTTACAGCACGGAGACGGCATTGGTCGCTGATGGATGATCTTTGGAGGGCCCGGACAGAGGTTTTTCCTCTGTCCTGGTCCTATTGGATTCTCGCGGCTTTCGATACCATCGACCATGGTATCCTTTGGCGCGCCCGGGGTTGGGAGTGGGGGCACTGTTCTTCAGTGGTTCTCCTCCTACCTCTCGGGCATCGCAATCGGTGTTAGTGGGAGGGGTTCGGCCCACCCCGAGGGCTCTCTTGTGGGGTCCCAGCAGGGTCGGTCCTTTCCCTCTCTTATTTAATATCTACATGAAACCGCTGGGTGAGATCATCCGTGGCTTTGGGGTGAAATTCCATCAGTACGCTGATGACACTCAGCTGTACTTTTCCACCCCTGGCCAGATCAGCGATGCCCTCTCCCTGATGTCCCGGTGCTTGGATGCGTACGGACCTGGATGAGTAGGAACATGCTCCGACTCAACCCGCCAAGACTGAGTGGCTTTGTGGTCGGCGCTCGCCCAGCCAGGATTGTTTATCCTGGCCATAGGGGGGAGGTGTTACCCCTGTGGATAGGGCACGGAATCTGGGGTCCTCCTGGATGTACGGCCCGTTGGAGGAGCAGGTGGGGCCGCCGCCAGGGGCCTTTGCCCAGCTCCGCCTTGTTCGACAACGCCTTTTCTGGATCGAGACGCCCTACGACGGTTACTCATGCCCTTGTCACCTCGAGACTCGACTACTGCAACGCTTCTATCTAGGACTGCCCTTGCATACCATCCGAGATTGCAGTTGGTGCAGAATGCGGCCGCGGTGGTGATGGAGTTACCCGGTTCTCCCATGTTACCCCCCTCCTGCGTGGCCTGCATTGGTTGCCGATTGCGCCCGGTGAGATTCAAGGTTTTAGTTTTAACATTCAAAGTCCTACATGGCATGGGTCCCCAATATCTGAGGGAGCGCCTTCTTCCAATAGCTAGCCGCCGCCCTGTGCGGGCTCATAGGCAAGGACTCCTCGGGTTCCATCGGCGTTCAATGCCGGTTGGTACTTCCCGACGACGAGCCTTCTCTGTTGCCCCGACCTCTGGAATCAACTGCCTCTGGAGCTCCCTGGCCCCTGATCTCCCACTTCCGCCGCGAATTAAAACTTGGTTGTTTGACCAACCCGGCTGTGACCCTCCTTTGGGGGGGATGGGTTTTTTAATATTTTATTGTATTGTTATGTCTTATATTTGGGCTTGTTAGTTTAATGTCTTTTTAAATATTTATTGTTCTGTGTTTTAGTTGTGAGTCCGAGTCTTCGGAGATGGGGCGGCATACAAGTTCAAATATAAATAAATAAATAAATAATACTGTAATGAGATAAATATGCTTCCATTGGATTCTGATGAAAGGTTAATTACTGAACAAGATTTGTAAAACTGCACAATGACATATTGTAAATTCCAGTGCTATGTTTAATGAATGGGTTTTATTTTGATTGTAATCCAATATACTTGAACTCCTTGCTGCCCTTGTAACTAGTCTCCTTCAGAGACGGATCACAATCTGAGTTAAGGGAAGAAATTAAGTTCTTAGATACTATCTTATGCCTTCAATGTAATATCCGGTTGAGTTAGGTACCGACTGCCCTGAATTCAAATATCTTTGCTAGAAATGGGTAACATTATATTCAGGTGCGTGCAAATAAAATAAAAGTAGGATAGAGTCTATCCTAGAACCCACTTTGTTTCCTTAGTAATTTCATTAGTCATGACACGAAATTGCTGCTTCGTGGTCACACAATAATGAATACAGTGGAACATTTGATGGGCTTATACTGTGGGCAAGTGATGCATTAGAATTAATGAAAGAAATACATCTGAAATGTCATTTGTGCTTTTCATCTGCGATTATATTATGGGCCACAACCATGGGAGTCATGTAAGAGATGGAAATGGGACTACGTTGTATCAACCATGATAGCCTCAACTAATATTGGAAAAATAACAGTTGATTGGGGAGGACTGACCCATCTTGATCTTACTAGGAGGTAAGGTGGACTTACCTAGCAAGGTGGTTCTCCAGGAGGGAGGGGCTGCATTTCAGAGGAGTAAGAGGCAACTCAGCCCAGATATTATTTTGTCTATAGGTGTGCAACAATAAAGAACTCAGCTTGGAAGAAATGCCATGTGACATTCTTGGTTTTAGGCCTGACACTAGATTCATTGTTTCTTCTGGAGTAGCAGGAAGAGACTCTATATCGGACCTATAAGGTAAGCTAGACTAAGAAGCCAATGCCATACAGTTAATTTTACATTGATAGAATCTTGCAAATCTTCACGTGAACTCAGAAGAGGCTTATTTGAGAAATGTCTTCAAATTAGTTTCCTAGCTAAGGAATAGATAAGTCTCACTTATTTTGACTGTTGCCTTACTAGCAGCTTTTCCTCCTGTTCTTCAAGGCCTACACCAGAAGCCATCAGTAACAGTGACTCATACTCTTATCATCCAGTTGTATAATAGCAATGCACACTTCATGGATCTGCATTTGAAGAAGATGGTTGCTCCCTTCAATCAGAAGGGAGCAGCCATATTGTTGGTAAGTAGATCACAGCATTGCAAAAAAAAAAATGACTCTGTTTGCTTTTGTAACCATCAACAAAGGATCTTTGGTTATATCTTGACTCTTAACTCTTGGCTCCTAGAAGCTATTTAATACCTCTTTTTTTAAACAGATCAGTGGAAAAGAGTGATGGGCATATTGAAGAGGGTTATATTATTAAAATGATAGGAGAATCCTGCCCAGGATTCCGAGACTGGCAATATAAAAATTATGTGAGTAAATAAATAAACCCATAAGCAGCAACTGGGAAAATAAGAAATAACCCCAACATTTTAGAGAAATTTTATAAGAAAATTAAATAATAATGTCAGCATTACCTACCCACAAAGGAGGCTGGCAGTATTCTGAAATATTCTGAAATATTGTCTTTAAAGGTTGATATGCTACCTAAAATCCTTTGAGCTTTGGGTAGCTTACCATAATAAATCCATAAAAAGTTAATAACAAGCAAAAATATAAAAACTGACAAACTCATTAAACAGCCTGGGTAAAATGTCTATACATATTTTTCTACAATGTACTACTAAGATTTTCTTTGGCTTTTTATTTGATTTTGGTCCTATTGTCTGGCTTATGTTAGCCATTAACTGTGTAATTGGACTTTAATTGCATATTACTAAAATTTTATGAATTTTGTAAGGGCTCTTGAGGGACTCATTTCATTCCCTCAGATAAATAAACAAACAACGTCTGCATAATGCCTGCAATTCCATAATTAGAGGCCATTATCAAATTGTTTGTAACAGTATGTAGTGTTCCTGAGAATTATAGCAATAGCACTTAGACTTATATACTGCTTTATAGTTTTACAGCCCTCTCTAAGCAGTTTTACAGAGTCAGCATATTGCCCCCAACAATTTGGGCCTTCATTTTACCTACCTTGGAAGGATGGAATGCTGAGTCAACCTTGAGCCTGGTGAGATTCGATCTGCCAAATTGCAGGCAGCTGGCTGCAGCAGAAGTAGCTTACAGTACTGCATTCTAACCACTGCGCCACCGAGGCTCTTATATATACACCTATACACTTCATAAGGTTACCATTTTTCCTCTTTGATAAAAGCAAAACTGAAATAAAACAAGATTTTCAGATGATAAGTACGGAAGGCATATAGCAGGGGTGGCGAACAAGTTTGACTCAAAGAGCCGCAATTTTAAACTGTAGTCAGAGATACACCATTTGCCTGCATCTTCAGGATAGACGGATACCACGAAATTCTCCTCAGAGATCTCCTCAGAAGCAGCATAACAAATTCAAACGGCAGCCAGTATACAAAATAATATAAGAGAATAATAATATAGATAATATGCAAGAGAAGATTCATAGTACATGTCGAGAGGATATGAGGATATAGATAGATTAGACAAAAACAATCAGATTTAGTTCTGGTGTCTTTATTTCAGATTTGTATATAGAATCCTCAAACCTTAAGGGAAAATAAATCTTGGGCAATTCTTCAGAAGTTATTAACAGAAAATAAGGGTTTTTATTTTGCAGGAAAGTCATCCCATATGGTTTCCCATGAAAGGCAGCCTGGAACTATCTCAAGAGTTGGGACCCAGGTTGCTATTTATGTAAGAAGAAAGAAAATTATTTGGTTTGTCTCGGAAAGAAAGGAAGATACCAATAATTTTTTCTTCTTTGATCTACTTGGATCTCTATCACCAGCCTGATAGTGATGGATATTGATGGATAGTACCATCCTGATACTGATAAATTTTAAAAAAGCAATTTTCCTGGAATTTTGCAGATAGATTTATGTTCAGAATAATGGTCCCTTTGGATCTTGCAAAACAAACCCTTCCCAATAAATTATAAAAACTGTCCATTTTTGTCAAGATGATAGCATTGGAGTATCTGGCAAAAGACCATAGAGAGGAAGTAGATGCAATAGTTTTCCAGTACTTAAATTTCTTCCTAAATTACTTAGAATGTAGTAAGACTGATTCACATTAGTTAAGGTCACTACTTATCCAAGGTCACAATTTACAACTAATTGTTAAGATAAGGATTGGCACCGTATAATTTGCTGTCACTTTGGAATGTGAGTACCTGAATCTGATCTAACACTCCAACATAACTGCAAACTTTCCAGAGAATAAACCAACCCAAGAAGACATGTGCATTTTTAAACAGTGGTTTGCAAATAGACCAACTTATGGTTCTGTGCCTTCTGCTAAAAGAACATGGACATGGAATAGTGGGAACAAAGCTAGCATCTCTATATTAGCAGGAATGAAGGAACCCAACATTTATACTGAAAACAGACGCAGACTATTGGCAGCGTTTGTAAATTAAAGGCGCGTGTTAATGATTTCTTTCACAGCTGGAAAAGAATCTGTGAGGGGAAGAAATCCTCATCAGCAGCTTATGACCACAAAAATAGGCTGGCAGTGTGCATTGGGTCATAGAGTAATTCCAAAATATGTGGAAGAAGAGGCCCTGTTTAAGGGTGGGGTGGGTATAATGGAATGCGTGAATGGCCTTGGGGAATGAAGGAAAGAGAGGCTGTCTATTAAATAGACAAGAGAGCCCCCAGTGGTTTATCAAAGAATCTTAGAAAGGACCAACTATAATGGGTCAAGCAGTTAAAAATGGAAAGTTTGAATTTTCAGACTTGCAAGATACTGTTAATGTAGCCATGTATTAAAGTAAAATTAGTTCATCTGGTCCTCGATTATCTGGGAGGGCTGAGGTGAAGTGGGATTGGGATTAAAGCAGAAGGACAGAATTAAACGTACAGGTATTCCTCATTTAGGGACCACAATGGGGACCAGCAATTTGATTGTTAAGTAAAATGGCCACTAAGTGAAAAATTGTAATTGTGCT